>JAOXYI010500312.1:0-15655 GCA_028566495.1 Lithophaga antillarum
GCAACTGGCCACTTACGGACCACTCACGAAGAGCTTTGTTACAAGGGTTCTTTAACGTGCAGAGTGCGGCATTCTCCCAACACGGGACCTCGGATTTTACGACCCCATCTGACGGACGTTGGCTGTGTACTTATGATCCCGCACAACCGGCGGACATTCCGTTTAGGAGGGGTAGAGAACCTGGGTCCTATTTCTATACCCCGACTACCCTCGGAGGTATATCTGTTGTGTAATTCTGATTTTGATACAGTTTTCAATATTTCCTCAGCATCCCTGCGGAAATGTAGGATTGTTTTCGTCTTTTTTTCATTATTAAAATATGGTTAGTGCTGGGGCAGTTGTTCAGAAAACATCTGATATTTGATAATGTATCACACAATAAATGCATATCTTAAAATAAATTTAAAAAAAACAACTTTAGTAATGAAACGATGACAAATTAGCTGTTTCACTGTTAAGGAATCTAAGTAGATCTTTAAAAGCAAAATCCATGCAAACATAAGAGATCTGGTAAGAACAAGAATATTTCTTTCATATGAACTATTCACTGAATTTCAATCACATTTTAGCTTCACTTCTTCACTTTCCTGCAACTGCTATCCGTCTTCGGAAAGCGGAGAATATATGGGTGAATGACTTATTAAACTGTCATTGTCATTAACCGACTGAGAATAGTTAATTATGAAGTACACCTTTAATGCTGAAATCATTACCAAAAGAACGGAAAGTTTGGATAATTTCGATATATAAAATATCTACCTATGTCAGCCGGTGATTTTACGTGCGTTAACTAAGATTTTATTAGTATTTCAAGACCATCACAGAATTTCTACGGATTAGTTCCGGACTCTACCAGCTGCGTTTTTCTATTTTTCAATACACCCTTAATTAATATTATTACTCTAAACAGGACTTCCTTTTAAATTCTTTGAAATAGAAAAAAAAATGATGTAAAAATTGAATTCACGGTGAAGGAAACCGGAATATATAATAACATAAATATGATAATAATAATAGAAGAGTCTGTACTGAAGCTAGAGAATCTTTTCTTTTATATTGTCCATAAAGCACAAACAGATGTCAAATGTAGTGGAGATTCTGACATTGCAATGACCAATATCATTATTTATGGATCAGTACAATAAGTTGGTAAAATGTTTTCAAGCGACTATACAGAAATATACCTTGATATATCTTCTTAGCCAGGTAACCAAGAGTCGACTATTAAATATCATTATTTATAATGACGTTGTTATATTGGGAATGATGGTAAACATTTCTAACAACCTTTCTTACATTACAGCAGGTTTGACCCTTTTCGAGAGATCAGCAAAAATAAAAATCAGCTCTTTGATAACAGATAATATAGAAAAATAAAGATGAAGAAAAATTCTGTGCACTGAAAAATCTTAGTAAAACTGATATCAAACTAAATATGGGTAATGGTTATTGAGCTGCCCATCGAAGTCTCTGTGTTTCTGTTTTTTTCATTCGTGCTCATTTTTATCACAATATTTATACCACCTATAGCCCGTTTTGAGATTAGATTTTGAGAAGGCGAAAAACCAGTCAAGGTTGGATTGTCAAGGTGCATCGCCAATTATAATAGTTGAACACAGGGGTGGAATTATTTTATTGTTCTTGCGTGTCACATGATCACTCTCATCAATAAAGGTTTTAGAATAAGTTTTCGACCGGATTTTCGAGTAACGGCTATTTTTTTTTTACATTCAAACCAATCTGTCGCCCTCAGACTCGGGTTGAAAAAAAAATGCTTCACTCTAAAATTCAGTGAATAACGGTATATTACTGTATAATACGAAATAAATAGTAAATATGTTCTATTAAACAGAACCGTTACCTATTTGCCGTCAACCGACATGACAAAATACACGACAATTTGCGATCGAAAAAGTGATGACGATCAAAACCGAGACATTTTAGCTACATATCAACAGCCAGAAGAGACAGAATCAAATTTCGAACGCTATCTGTTTTGTTCAAAAGTAGCAAAAAGAAAAAAAAAGAAGAAAAACTGTGGCATAACTACACACAAAATCAAGAATGTCAAGACTACAATCGTTACGCGACCATGACAACATAACTTCTTCCGTGACAGATCTGATTTAACGTTTTGTCTTAGAAATGACAGCATTGATTGAAATCCAATAACGTTATGTGACGATAGAAACATCAACTTAGTACATGACCTTAAAAGCTATCAGATTGTCACACCATTATCTAGCAAATAACCATAAAAATGTCTACCTCATCCGTTCCTATTTGAATAGTATTTTGCTGTATCGTTCGAATTGTTATGATATTTACAGACTGATTTTTACAATTTAATTTAGATATACTTCCTACATATTTTTAGCAATCAAATAATAACAGACTGTATAATTTCTTTTAAGCCTGCTGGAGTTGTATAAAGAACTAGCATTTACAATAACCGTTTTCCAATAACTGAGGACCCGCCAGGTCCAAAGGAATTTTGTTTCTGACACAGTGTAATGTAAAGAAAAATCCCTGAAATCTCGGTACAAGAAATAAAAACCTATTCTTTCCCGTCATTTGTAAATAGAAAAAAAATGAAAAATCAATAAATAAATAAAAATAAAGATGAACACCTTATCCAATATATTACCGAAGCGAATTAGCCAGTGACCAAAGTAAGTACTTAGGTCTTTGATTTCCATTAATCTGGACGTACCTCAGTCAAAAGGCACTTGAATGTAAAACAAAAATAACACTGATAGTTCTTTAACTGTATTGATTATGATTATTTGACAGTTATGAAATGGGCTCTGTTAGGGGAGGATTACATCATGAGTGTATGTACCAAAACAAAACCAGAAACGAAAAACAAAACAAAGCAACAACAACAAATATAAAACATACCCTATATGGCGTATGCAAGTAAGTAATTCCATATTTTTGTTCTATACAAAAGTATGGAAAATATCAACAACGACTATTGCTTTTTTTTCAGAATGTCAAAAAAAGGCTTATATACATGTATCATACACATGAAAAAATAGTATGTGGACCTATAGAGCATACGTAAAATCTCAACTCAGCCTTATGAAACAATTCGACCCTGACACATCTCATATGATTGTTATAAGCTGGAAACTTGACTCTCTTGGGTAGTGTGAGGTTGTCAGTTTCATATATTCTCCCTGTTCACTATAATAAATGATTAATCATTATTTCCACCACAGCATTGATAATATTCCAACTGATAAACGATACCAAATCTTTCGTAAAAGCTGGTTCCAGGAACAAAATTTGATATACAAATACATCAAAATGTGACACTGGTTGTACGGTAATTACCCTGTAACACGCTATCCAGGTTATTGTTAGTTCCACGTACTCTATTTTTATGTCTGTGTGTTCAGATTCCGTTTGGTTTCTAATTCTTTGACTATAATTGATAAATGTGTCACATAAGGAAAACATCCTGAAAATTGTTACAAACCAAGTCTTTACAATTCAACATAAAGCAATCTTCCTGACAATTGTTGAAAACGAAGTCTTTACAATTGAAGAAAAAGTAAAAATCCTGAAAAATGTTGCAAAGCGAGTCTTTACAATTCAAGATACAGCAAACATCCTGAAAACTGTTGAAAACCGACTCATACAAAGCAATCGGTAGACATATACTGTAAACATTCGTGTTGATTACCTGATTTGAATTGTAATGAAAATATACAGCTATTAAAAAATTGGTTAAAAATCGGCTACGATGCAACACTATAGATGTTTACAATTTAAGTATTAACCGGAGATATGACTTAAAATATTAGAGAAAAAAATTGTTTGCATTGTGTGTTCACTTTGCATACTGAATGTTTTACACAGCAGATTTTTTCTAAAAGTTCCCAAAGAATGCAATGTAAAATCAACAGACAAAAAGATAGAAAGCTTGTGTTTCATTAGTTTATTTTCACGTTGACATAGGGGCCTCGGCGGCCAAGTGATCTACATAGTTTGCCAGATACCTGTATAGGTCGATGTAGTCTGTCACCTACAGAATGTGATTTTGCACCTGATTTCCGGTTGATTCCACTTGTACTTTATGTGATAAAGCTTCGACGGTCGGTGGTTCTCTTCGGTTACTTCGGCTTTCTCTGTCAATTAGACTGGTCGCCTCGACATTGCTGAAAGTGCCGTTAAACCCCAATTAATCAATCAATATAAAATTTTATAATTGCTAAATTTAGAAACAGACGTGTTTTTTTTTAACTTCTTGGGAAAATTAATTGTATGGAAATAAGTATGTTTATTGTAACAATAGAAATGATCTAAATAAACGAAAAGTGTACTAATAGTTTAGCATATAAGGATTATATTAATTTAAAAGACCTTTTTTCAACGTACTTTCTTTCGAAAATTGATTGCATGGATTCATTCTTATTTGCAACATTAGGAACAGTCTATTTGAACATGTAATGTAAGAAATTTCCTGACATCCGTCATGTACACTTTAGAGATAATACGAGACATTACTACGAAGATTAAATATTTCAACGTACATCCGCAGTTATTTATAATCTACGTCCGGCTATTACCGTTATTTATGAACGGTATTGGTCACAAAAATCGGTATGCTTTTAATGAAATAGATATTACTCTTCTTAGACACATCATGTCTTTTCTGAAATATTTTTGTACATATTATAATGAAATTATTTGAACATTAAAATAATGTAGGTTCAGAAACTTTAATATCAACCCTACTGGCAAAATGGTCTCAAGCGAAATTCTAAGACTTTCTTGCATATTTTCTTTGGATCTATTATAAAAGATCATATTATATCTTTGTAAATCTACTCCAGGTGTACGAAAAACTAGCATTTTGAAAGGACAGTTTTATAATACACACTTTTCTTCAGTAATGAAGACTCGCCAAATACAGGGAAATGTCCCTTCGTACACGTAATAAAATGTGCCTGAAATCGCGATGGAAAGAATTCCAAGAACACAGGCAATCCAATATACCGTTGACACTAGTTAATCAGAGCAAAGTATGCACATTTGTCTTTCATTTCTATTTATCTGGATACATCAGCTGACAGAAGGTACTTACATGTAACAGTAATGACACTGAAAGTTGTTAGACTGCGTTGATTACGGTTATTAGTAGTTTTGAAACATCGCTGTAACTTCTGATTTGAATACTATAAGCTAGAATCAGGACTCTCTTGACTGGTTTTAGCTTGCTGTGTTCTTGATTCCCTGATTTTAATAAATGGTTGACAGCTAAGTTTTCACAGAAACATTGATAATTTTTAAACTGATATACGATGTCAAATCCGTCGTTAAAATTAGTTCTACGAACAGAATTCGATACACAAATACATTAAAACCAACACTGGATGAATGGTAATTACAATGTAACACGCTATCCTGGTTATTGTTAGTTCCATGTACTCTGTTATTATGTCTGTGTGCTAAGATTCCGTTTGATTTCTAATTCTTTGATTCGATTTCCAGAATAAAAATTACAGTTATGCCTTTCCGACCAGACGATAATTAATTAATTTATCTTGATCTTGATAGAAAAGCTCATTATAACTTCGGAAAGTATGTGAAACGTAACTGCGATAGACACAGAAAAATAAATTTAATTAATTCTACTGAAGGCATATCAGGTGATGGGAGCATTCGGGAGGGGGAGTGTTTTTAAAGGTTATTGATTACATCTTTCAGTACAGGTAACTTTATCCTAGAACTGGTAACCTGTGTGATACCGTTTTCCGAAGGTCGGTTGTTCAATCCGGTTACTGTTACTTCCTCCCCAATAAAACTGGTCGCCTCGATATAGCTGAAAATGGTGTTAAACCCCATCCAATCTAATAATTAGTACATAGTGTTGTATAACGTTTTGTAAATTTGAGTACCTTAATTTAACAGGCGTGTTTTGTTGTGTGAGCTTGCATGAGAAAATTAATTGAATGGAATTATTTTATTTTGCAAGCACAGAAATGGTCTAAATAAATATAAACTACAAGAAAATTCATGACTTCCATAACGTACGCATTAGAGATAATAAGAGACTATTACGACGAGGATTGAAGTTTTCAATTTACATCCGCAGCTATTTATAATCTACTTCCGGCCATTATCGTTATTTATGAGTGGCACTGATTATCCAAACCGGTTGGATTTAAAGAAACGGATATTATTTTTCTTGGCGATAAATGTCAGATGTTTAAAACATTATATGTGATATAATAATGATTAAGTTTAATTGAATTCTTGAATAAAGACGTTCCATAGGCTAGTAAACGAGATTGCAACTATGGTATCTATTAATGATTAAGTTTAATTGATTTGTTGAATGGATAAGTTTTAGAGCCTAGTGAACGAGACTGCAACTGTGATAGAATAATGGTTAATTTTAAGTGAATGCTTGAATACAGAAGTTTTAAAAGCCTGTAATAGAGACTGCAACTATGACATAATAATGATTAACTTTAACTAAATTCTTGAATACAAAAGTTTTAGAAGGCAGCAAATGAGACTGCAACTATGATATAATAATGATTAAGCTTAATTAAATTTTTGAATGTAAAAGTTTGTTTCAGAAACTGGTAAACTAGACTGCATTAATGAAATAATAGCGATTAAGTTTAACTGAATTCGTGAATCGAAGCGGTTTAGAAGCTAGCAAACGAGACAGTAACTATTTAGTACATAACCAATCTTGTCGATAATTGATATCTATCCAGATTCTAAAACAGAAGAATGAGTGAGTAAAATTGTTTATTGTCAAGTCGGCAATTTTTCAGCTAAATCATGGCGAGATCAAATCATACTGTATGACACATACTTTGATGTCTGCTTGTAAAAGAGCAGCAAATTGAGCTGGATCTTTTATTAGTGCTAGCTTTCAGAACGGGGCTGCTTTTCATACCAATATAGCCGTCTTTTGTCCGATTTTTGTGGGATTTCGATGAACAGGTGTTCTTTTTTGTTTAATTTTGTGTACGTGGTTGTTTTCTTTTTATATACTTTATTAGTTTATCTCCTTATGTTTGTAGAAGATAATTTTTTTAGGATGTAGGGTCCCTTTCTTATTCATCGCCATTATTTTATTGTTATGTTCATT
The DNA here is from genome assembly GCA_028566495.1 of Lithophaga antillarum. Classification (NCBI taxonomy): domain Eukaryota; kingdom Metazoa; phylum Mollusca; class Bivalvia; order Mytilida; family Mytilidae; genus Lithophaga; species Lithophaga antillarum. The sequence goes on from JAOXYI010500312.1 coordinate 7,121, forward strand.
TGGCCCTACTGAAACCTTCGTCAGTTAATGGCTTTTCAAAGTCGTTTCTGAAGCCAAGAAATTAACAGATAAATAGTTGATCTTTCTATTTGTTTATATATTTTTTTTGTCAACCAAGAGTTTCCGAGTTGCCATGAAAAAGTAACTTTTTGAGTGAATATTGTGAGATGAGAAAAAAAATCATTAACCCAATTATTTATTTCCCAAAAGAGGAATAATTCCTTAAATGAGCTGGGTTTTTAAGCATGTTAAGCATTTGCCGTTTCATGGGCCCCGTCTTCTCACATTCATGCAGTAAGACTTTTTTTTAAATTTTAAATATTCATTTTTAAATTTTAACCATCCTCCATTATCCTACTTAAAATAGGTAATCAAATCCGATCGAACTCAAAACAGTTTAAACAATTTAGCGAGCATTGACTAAGCAACTAGAATAATTCTAAGACAATTCTATATGCAAATATTTTGGATAGTTTTCAAATGGCAGCAAAGATTGTTTAACTGGGAACAGCATGGTCATTTTGAAAATTTTGATAAGATGACAGAATGGACCTATGAGACCCACCCTATTCATATATTCCTGAAACCCTACACTGCCTTCCTGTCCACTCATTTCCCATCATTTTTCCTCTAAAAAGTTGAAAATACACAATTCTTATTTAATTCGATATCAATCTGCTTTTCAGCGGGAAAGGTATATATTGTTATTATTGTTAGAATATCATCTCACAACATTGCATTAGTATGAGACAAAATTGTGTTAATATCGGCATAAAGTGGGAAAATACACGGTAAATCGGTTAATTAACATTTTTTGAAGAATAGAGATCGTTTTTGATCTCCAAAAATACATCTTAATGAGTCTCATTCTATTTTGTTGAGCAATACCATTCATTTTCGGAGATATTAATTTACAAATCATATTCTGCAATAAAGAAATAATATTTACTGTCAATCAGATTTGATGACAATTTAAAGTGCAGGAACTTTATTGAATGTTTTTAACAATATCAAAGGGTTGTTCGACTGTAAAAGTATTAACAGTCGGGCAATATTTTATTAAAGGGAGAATGAGGTATTATTTTCTGTACTGCAGCTTTTATTTGCTTGGACTTTTTTTCAAATACAATCAAACATGCTTGAGAGGCCATCTCGTTTAATTGATCACCTGTTGTAACAGACCAATGGAATTTAATCCCTTCATGCTTCTTTACATTAGCTATTCCCTGTAAAAAAGACCACCTGTGATAAGCGATCACTTTTCATGTCTCTATCAAGTGGTTTCAAGAGACAGATTCGACTGTATGGTTGGTCTATTTTATTTATTAAATCGGATTATCTTTTGTCCTTCTTTGAGAAGACATCATCTATCGAAATCCAATCAAATATCACGATGATGAAAGCATCAACATAGATCTTGAGGGTATTACAAACAGTAAGATTGGCGCGCTATCTACTGTCACTTAACTATATTCTGTAATTTTTGCTTTCTATTAATTCCATTATCCTTTGAAACAACTAAAACATTTATTTGTCAAATATTTTTATGATTGTCGTTTAATGTTTAATTTTACTTATACTTCGTATCTCAGAATTTGTTTGGATCACCAAACGATCTGAGAGCCTGAGTGGCCGAGTGGTTAAGGTCGATGATTCCTAACCATTAACCTAACACCGCTGTCATGGGTTCGAGCTCCACTCGCCTGTTTTCATGTGTTAAGGTTTCCAGGCACCTACGGAAGATTGGGTATTTCATCAGTCAGCTGGATAGTTTGCATAGCTGTCTGGGCTTTCCTCCCCCAGCAAAACTGGTAGTCCCGCTATAGCTGTCAAATTGCTGAAAATGACGATAAACTCAGTCCCATGCATACAATCTGTTTTAGGATTAACTAAATTTTACTGGAGCTGTGACAAAATTAGTCTGTTACCCTGTAAATGCTATACATTTGCTTCAGTTTTCATTTTTTTTATGTTAAATAAAGTGTGTTATAAAATTTTGAAAAAGATTCAAGATTGCAACACACGTATGTCGTGTACTATGTCTCCAAATCAAGGTATGAACTTCATCCTCTGTATACTACTCTGTATACTACTTTATTTAATTATATTAAATCCCAAGTCTAAATGATAAGCAGATCTATTAGCTTTCAGGATTTTGGTGGATTATGTTATAGAAAACCTCGTTGAATTATCTCCCTTTACCTTACAAGAATTTAGCAAAGGGCGATAACTTACGTAGATGTTGTTATCTTCATTTTCGAAATTTGTTGTCCAACTTACCTTACTTGGTGATGTTGAGATAACTTCATTGAAAGTTGAGTTCGATATCATTTAACATAAAATTCAAATCAATGCAGAAGCAATGACCCGGACTATTTGAAGTTAATTTGTTAGTATAGAGATGATAGTTAAAAACTATCTCGCCATCTAACAAAGTAATTATGGTGCATAAAAAAGTTTGGTGGGCTATTTTGAAAATTGTCTGGTTATTTATGTTTTTTGCTCGTGCGATGCCTTTATTTCAGGTTGTCGTGTCTCTTGAAAAAGAAATATTTCCTTTTTCTCACATGCGGATGAAACTTTAATGTTCTAGGTTTGAATATTATACAACACAGAACTAAACATTAAATACCTGTGTATAAATATCATATCCAAATAACTGTAATAAAATAAAATTCAAAAATACAATACAAGTCAACATATTATTCCTTTACAGCTTAGTATTTGAGCAGCAAAAATCTGAAAATTCAAAAAGGTTGACTAAGATGTCAACGTCATTTACTGAATTTATTTTTTTTCTCTGAGAGAAAGCTATTTGCGTTGTTGTCCTAAGGGCCGATTGTTGAAAGCAGAAATTTGAGTGGTTGTGTGATAAAAAGGAAAACACGGGAAACTCTATATTAACGTACAGTTTTTAGATTTCTGCTGTGGTCCTGAAGCAGTGATACTGACTAGAATTTAGATTGCATAAGGTTAAGTCAGTGTCATGGCAGGAGTAATCTCATCTGTACATATCTATCGTAAACATAATAATATTCTGTCAATAAACATAAAAAAAATATGACTTCCACAATGAACACAAAACCAATGAAATAAGGCGATAAGGAGGAGGATACATCCACAGAGATTTACAACTCACCTCTGGTTATTAGTTGTAATTACTTATATTGATTAACAAACCCAACAGGTAATATTAAATCGGAAATTAATTAAAATCGACAAAAACAATTAAGCTAACAACTACCAAATTCCACTGATTTATATTCAATATAATGATGTTGAACTGTGTTAAATTCTGAAAGATAAGTATTTGGTTTGTAACAGATTATTTAAAAGATTAAAAACATGCCAAAAAAATGATTTTAATCGCCAAATTTTTCCAGGCGGACATTTTTGATCCGGCAAAGATCTGAGATAGTAAAATACTTAGTCTGATTTCTTTATTATAACTTGGAGAGATTCTTACATAAATTCCACTTTTAAGGTTTAAAAAATTACCCAGCTGTCAACTTTAGCTTGATTTCTTTCTTTTGTTGATAGTTTTGCTCATTTTATTTCCTTATTAAAAATATTCCATATTTTACTCATTTCACTTCCTTATTCAAAAACTAGTGCATATTTTACTCATTTTTCTTCCTTATTAAAATAATACTGCATATTTCATTCATTTTACTTCCTTATTTATAAAATGTTGCATATTTTGCTCTTACTGTCGTCTTCCAGACTTTCATAGGAAAAGGAGGAGCTTTAATGAAGCGCCTTTGGTAAAAGATATACAACAGCTTCACTTTCTGCAATTACCTAACTTGATTGACAGGCGTCAGGTTATTAAGATACACATTTTTAAAAGTACATTGGCATGAAAATTTCTAAGTCTAGAAGTACTACGAATGGCAGTATGTTAAAATTAGCAACAAAGGTATTGTTAATAGATAAATGTTGCATAATAAATGTAGTTACATCTGATGTTATTTAAACGTTCCTTGAAAACTGATGTTTAAAAATAAGCCATATGTACAGATAAAATTAGCCCGCAGTTACTAATAGATGAAATTATTATAAACAAAGTACGAGCTTAGGTTTTTACACGTTTTAAGACCAAAAGTTTAGTTTTATAGTTGTAGTAATAAATATCTACCTTCTGTCCTTAATTTTTAAAAGGAAGATATATTATGCAGCGTTATTATGAAACATTCAATTTAATTTATTTTACCTTATGCAACATTGCTGTAACTTTCTATTTTTTTTACATTAATTGATAAATTATATTTATTATGAAAAAATGCTATTTCTTATGTAATGGCATTTAGATCATGCTGAAAATGTATTGAATTTATCATTATTATTTGATGTTCCACGATATCAGTATGGAGATCAAGGAACATACTTCAAGGTTTCCATGCTGGACCTTAGTTTAAAACACATGATAGAAATTAAGAACACTTAGCCACTATTCATCAAGGTAACAATGATGCACTAATGTCTATACAACGATGCTAATATTGTTGTATATTTAAAAAAAAAATTATTATGGTTTCAAGGTCTATAAGAGTTAATGTTTTCACTGAATTCTAGTTAGGCACAGTTTATTAACATTTATGGTGAGATTATGCGTACCTTAGTAATTACGGCGGGCAACTTTCGAAAAGTGAAGGGCACTTATTTTAAACCGGTTTTGCCAATTTAAACCATTACCCCGTTTTATATATTAATTCGGATTGTGTTTCTAAACTGTAAATCAATGACGAAGGTAAATTCTGTATTTCTTTGAATGAGTAAAAATATTTTTTACCATCTCGTCAAGGTTTGTAGTAAAAATGAAAATGAATAAATAGATAAATAAACACTGAAAAAAATGATAAAAAAACTGTATCAAGTTCAGAAATATGAGAAATCTACTGGAAGCAATGAGAGAATTTTTATATACATTGTGTATAACATCCTATGACATTTCATTTAAATTGGTTTACTTTATGCCACATCGCTGTGACATTCTCATTTATTTATTTTGTATTAATTCACCAATTATACCTGCTTTTTCCTTTGCACTGTTATTTTGATGATGCAAAAGATGTCTAATTTCCTTTTGTTATTGATGTTCGATGATACCAAGGGACATGCTAAAAGGTTTTATGTTGTATGTGGTTCGAAATAACCGATAAAACGATAGAAATTAATAATACTCAGCCATTATTTTACCGCGGTGACAGTTACGCACTTATTTTTGTAAAACGGTGCTAATTTTATTGGATATTTTAAGAAAATTTTTCTCCAGGCTTCAAGGTCTCTTCTTTGATGTACTTATCAATAATTGATAAGGTTTAATTAATTTCCCAGGAGTTTAATGTATCACAGGACATTTGTCACTCATAGTGCGTTTATGCATGCTTTGGCAGCACCCAAGAGAACTTTGGAAAATTTCAGTATATCTGATTTATTTTCAGCCATTTTTTAAAAGCATAAAAGTAAGATTATAACGTCCTTTTTACTTCTTTTCATGCATCGCAGAACAGAAACACGTTATTTCCCACCAAATTTATTTGGTTTGTGTTTCTAAACCGTAAGCCAAAAGAAATAAATTCTCTATTTCTTTTGAATTACAATATTTTTAAACGTTCGATGATTACAAAGTTTAAGTTTTAATCAGCTTCGTCATAAAAATGAAAAGAATTGCTATATAAAATGGAAATATCAGAAATCGTCTGGAAACAAGAGAGAGCCTTATATGCATATACACTACATCATTATGATATTCCATTTATAATAGTTTACTTTATTTCCACATCGTTGTGACATTCTCATTCGGTAATGACATGAAAATTACTTGAATACGTTTTGAAATTTTCAGTCAGTAAAATTTTAAATTCTGTCAAGACTAAGATTTATCTTTTGCTTAGATAGTTATGGATTGTTTGGTTGTACGTTTTTGGTAATTTTGGAGTTTGCGTTAACCAAACACGCTTTCTATCGCTCACTCTCTTTTTATTTCCAAACATTTGGCTTTCAGCACCATGGATTAGACTTAACGTTAGTCTCAGCCCATTATCCAATTCTTCGATACTGGCATGAAATTTACTTGAATAATTTTTTAAGTTCAGTTAGCAAACTTAAACAGTTTGTTAAAACTAAGATTTACCCCCCTCTTGCATTGGTAGCTTTAGATTGTATTGGCTGTACTTTTTTGGTAAGTTGTGGCTTTTGTGCTCGCCAACGTAACATTTGGTTCCTTTTTTGAATTCCAAACGTTTGCCTTTGAGCACCACTGATGAGACATAGACTGTGTTGAAACGAGCATATGATGAATCAAATCAACTTTGGTATCTTGTGACGTGTTTGTATTAATTTACAAACTCTATCTGAGAACTTGCTGTTTTTGTATTGGTATTTCACGATAAGACGATGTTGAAATCGTATTGATTTTTTTCACTGATGATGATCTACGATACAAAGGGCAAGCTGTAAGATTTATATTCAAGTGTAATGTGGTTAAAAAGAAAGTTTAGAATTCATAATACACAGCGATTATTTTACCGTGGTGACAGTGATGCATTATTACGTACAACGATGACAACTTTATTGGATATTTCAAGAGGAATTTCACCGTGGTTTCAAGGCCTGTTGTTTAATATTGTTATCAATAACTGATAAAGCGTTAATGACTTCAGTCCTCTCAAGTTTAATATGGCATGTTTTATTTTATATTCAGAGATCTTTGATACGAGAGCACCTTTTTTGAAAATCTGAGGGCACTTGATATATTTCACTGCAGTTTCTCCGATTAAAAGCATTGTAGAAGTATGCTAAATGCTGTTTTATAGCACTGCATTATACAGAATAGAGTATTTAGTATGATGTATAGTTTTCAAATTTTACCACGGCAAGAGGAAATTTATCCTGAAAGTAGCTTGGTTCTATTCTTCATATTTATGGAAGGGTTTCGTAGACAAAATTACATAATTGTACAACTTTCAAATGTCGAAAGTACAACTGTAAGTTTTCAATTGTGAAATAGCCAAACGTAAATTATAATTGCATAAGTACGTATGTGAACGATAAAAATGTCAGATTTTATCGATTTAAATTACGATAAAACAATTCCATATGTGACATCTCTCGTTATTTCACATGCTTAACATCGAAATGCGTTGTACGAAGCCTTGTTATTCAAAGTTAACTTTGTCGAAATATATAATATATAACGCAACATTAGAAATTTTACCAATAGCAAAATCATTATTTGTAACAAATACATTTGTTCATTTCACAATTCACTCTTTGACAAATGATACCATGTGAAATGCAGCTTTGCACTTTGTAATTTCCTTTAACTTGTAATATAGCGTCAACACGACTTTGAAATAAATAGAAAATTAGAGGGTGTGGTTATAGTATGTATAGCAGCATACCAAAAACAAAAAACAGCTACTACGTAACTCTATCAGATACAAATAAAATTCAGTCAATTTTGAATTCCCTAATAGAAACAGACGATTCAAGGCAGAAAGCTTCTTGGATCAAGCTTTTTAAAAGAGACCTGCTCCTGTTTTGTAATAGGCTAATATGGAAAAGGAATAAGATCTTTTTATTCAAATGTCCGTGTGGTACAACGCGCCCGGAAGATGGAATGACATCTAATTTAATACAAAAGTCTTCAGAAGCGGGCTGGATGAATTGTTAGAGCGCTGATCTTGAGATCCATACATTACGGGTTAGAATCTCCAAAGAGGTCTTCTTATTTTTTTCAACTTTTTTGACTTTTTATTTTCTCTTCAATGACTTTAAATTAAGGCAGAAACCGTCTTGACCAAGCTTTCTAAAAAAGCCCAGTTCATATCTTGTATATAGAGTATGGAAAAGGAATAAGGTGTGTAGCCCAGTGGTACAACGCGCCTGAAGAAGGAATGACATATAATCTTCAGAGGAGGGTTGGGTGAATGGTTAGAGCGCTGACCTTGACATCCATACAATGCAGGTTCGAATCTCCAAAGAGATTTTTTTTTTGTTATCTATTTATTTATTTATTTTCTGTTCAATGACTTCAGAATTAAGGTAGAAAACAGTGATTAAAGATTTATAATGGAACAAGGCCAAAAGAAATGTCTGAAACAAAAAAAAAATAATAAATAAAAAAAGCAGGATCATGTCTTACAGCAAGTATCCGTCCAAATTTATATCAATTACAATCTTCGAATTTTGTAATGTCTCTAGAATCAAGTAGACTTGTAGGATTTACCTCGTTCACCCCATGCTTTTAATTAAAAATAATAACTAAATAAAGCACAATTATATTAAATAATTCATTGAGTTTGTATATTAAAATTACCAGCATAAATTATCTGAAAATGGATATTAAACTAACTATAAAACAGAAATTAGCTGATTTGTTTGTTTGATAGATATATGGAATGGCTCATTCACATTTATGATCATTTATAGTTTGTGAGGACATGACATAATTTGAAAGAAAGGCGTGAGAAAACCGAAGGAGCATTCAAGGTGGAACAATCCGAGGACACAGGCAACATCGGGAACGAG
>JAOXYI010501416.1:0-15646 GCA_028566495.1 Lithophaga antillarum
TTACAATTTGGAACATAGCTGAGGTAAGAATTTTTTTTATCATATTCACTGCTTTACTAACAAACTACCAATGTTGCCATTTCAATAGCTCAATCTGAAGAGCTCAGCTGGATTGCAGAATTGGTAAACTGGCTGAGGTACAGCTACGGTGGAAGGGCTAAGCTTGCAGGATAACAGCCCATTAAGTCTGAACACAAAGCAGCCTATTTAGACTGTTCACTGGATCGCCAGATACAGTGAAACTGGTCTAAACTGAACCCTGAATAAACCGATAACCTATATAAACCAAACAGCTACTTTAGTCCGAATGCTTAACTATCTCTGTTTCTTTTACCTGTCTAAACTGGACACCTGGCCAGTCTGAACAAGATCTTCAATCCCACAGGTGTTTGGTTTAGACAGGTTTCCCTGTATATGACATGTTCTCACTCTTGCACATTATTTAGCTAACTATATGAAATAACACACTTTTTGTATTATACTTCTCAATATCAAAGTCAAGTACATTTTGATTTTTAGTTTGTTTTATGTATTTACCTTGACACATCCTGTAAACTGATTGACAACAGGTCCTGATCCCTGTCTCTGACCACCTACAATCACCTGCTGGATCACTTTATTTTTTACAGAAACTTGTAATGGGTAGATTTTCTGTAAAAAAGATTGAAGTAAAACATTCACGCTCTTAAAATTGAAAATTTCCACAGATGATTTTCTCTGTCATAGTCTGTTTACGAGATTGTCAATTTAAGTTTGAAATTAGTACAACTTCTGTTATAGAAAGATTGTAAATCACTGAAAGCATGAGAAAAATCTATCAAATGTCGATATAAATATATAGAAATTCAAGTTTTTCAAAACATTTTGACATTAAAAATGAGCCAGACAATATATAAAATTCAAATTTTAACTTGTTAAAGTTGACTTTTTGGTGGGTTTTTTTTTTTGTGTAATTTTCTTTGATGCAAATCTGAATATACAACAGAGGTTGAAATTCTTGGTCACAGTATGTACTCACTTTCCAATGGCCATAATCCAATATCTGTACCAATTCGCCCGAGGTCAGCCACCGAACTTCAAAGTAATGCCATGTACCATCATTGACCCTGACAAGGTCAAAAGTAAATCCAGCGTTACCATTATTATCTGTATAGTTATACTGAATGTAGCCATCCGTGAGCTGAAAATATACCACGAAACCCACAATTTAAAGATTCAAACTGGAACAGAATCACTAACTTTTAATAAACTTGCCATAGTTAAATTGCAGGAAAAAAATATTAGGCTTAATTTGCTGGGCAGACATACTGGAACTTCAGTTTGCAGACAAGGATTTCTAGACATATTACCAAGATTTTCTGTTCAAATGAATTTAACAAACTATGGAAAATGACTAGATTTTTTAGATAATAAATAAGAAAGCTATAGCAAATGTCTGTTTTCGAATCTTGTCAGTGGCAAAAAATAATTTTATAGCTTTTTTCAGATAATCACCTTTTTCTCATGGCAAATGTTATTCAGCAGTTATTATTTGATAGAAGAAAAACAGAACTATGACACATTTTATGCAAGATCTACAAAAAGTTTTAATTCTAGTTTTATATTGGTTTATCCATTTCAACAATTTTCCAGCTATATTCTGATGCCCAGTTTCTATGCCAGAGGAAGATTGAATACCTGATTAGAACTATCAACCTTTTCAGCAAGTAGCAGGTTACCTCCCCAGTTTTCAACTAACATAAAGGTTACAAAGACACAACCCAGGGGTGAGAAACCAGTGATCTACCTAATGGACAACTAAGCCACACAGGTCATAGTTTTCATTAACTGGTAAGATTAAATAACACATAATTAACTAAATGTACACTTTAAAAGAGTTTTCCTTACTGCTTTATGTTGCAAGGTGATAATGAAGAGTTTATCTTCTAATATTACATAAAAAGGCAAGAATTACAACTCAATGTATAAACATTAGCTAGAGTATTTGACAAGCACAACAAACCTGCATGACAACTGATACTCCACCAGATAACACCACATGCATCAGGACACCAGTCATACTGCGAGTACGGAAGGAGATTCCATTGAACCAGTCTCTGTCAGCAAAAATGGTGGGGTTAGGTAAGGATGATGATGGATAGGACATGTAACCAGTACCATCAAGACGTTTTGGACCTGCTGATTTATCTAGAAATAAATTGTATGTGAGAAATAAATAAAACATTTCTATACTGCAACTTAAAATTTCAGTATGGTTCCTAGTCACCTATAGTATTTTTCTATAACATTAACTTGCATAGTTATAAACAATTTACGTACATTTGAATACTGTATAATATGGTGACAAGCTACTGATTTGAGGTTTTTTAACATGTAATTGGTCTACTTTAACTCGACAGTTTCTCCAAATATTCGTACAATACATTAACTTTGTAACAAATTAACTATAAATATCAGATTTTCCTGATGTTTAATGTAGTTTTTGTTCTGTGATATTCTGATACCAAGAAAAGCTCACTCTGTTATTTCATATAGTTGAAACTTCAAATGTCAGAATAGACCATTTCCAAGTTTGTTGCTACACCACAAACATTTTTATGATTAGCGGCGCCTCTATGATGTCATTGCATATTTTGACTGGCATCCTGGTTGCCGACATTGTCAAGTGCCAAGGGACAAATAATTTAACATTATATTAAAGTAGATTTAAAAATACCTTGAACTGGGTTAGATACTCGCCAAAATTCTCCCTATGACATGCTTCAGTAACTTGTTAAGCTTGAACTTCCAAATAATATTAGAATTCTGTTTTCAAAATTTTAAGCCTTTGCTCTGTGTTCAGTTGGTACCTGTATGCCATACAAACACACAGGCAGTGTATATAAAACCAGAACTTTCTCTGAATTGCAAGGAACATATTCTGATAAATGTTTATAATTTAATATTGCATTCATGCATTACTTTGAAATAAGCTCACTTTATCTCATGTAACCAGAAATTTACTGTACACAGAATATGATTTCTTTGAAGTCTGTTGCATTTTAATGCTAGTTTCTGATAGCCATTAGAATTTTCTTCAGTGTCTTCTCATAGCAAACTAGATAAAGTTACAAATGTATACAATAAAAAAAGCATACAAGGTTTCAGATATATAATATCAAAATAATATCATGTTACAAATACATGCAGGTGTATGTCACTGAATGCCACCTTGATATTTGATATGCCAACATTTCAGACGGGAATGGGTTGTTTGATCTGATCATTATTAATGCATCACAAGTTTGAGATTACAACCACTGATTAGAATTGAGTTTGATTGAACCAAAGTGATTTTAGAAAGATTGTTTTTTAATACTGTGTCATGGTCTGCACATATGAAAGGGTTTCAGCTATAACTGAAATTGTGTAGCTGTTTTCTTTTTTCACCTACCAAGAGTACAATCCCTGCCACCTTTGTTTGGGCCACACTGACAAACATAAGTTCCCCAACCTTCATAGCAAGTTCCTGGAAACAGAAAAGATAATTTTTTTTTTCATTTGAAAATCATGTTTTTTGTGAAGAAAATATAATGGTGATTGCTCAACTTTTATGTTACCAACTGTATTTAGAATTTACTTCCAGGAATCAAGAAATATGCCATGGTTTGATCTCTAGTCAACACAGATGTAAAATTTCTTATGTAAGTATTCTATGTAATTAAATTTCTCATATTATTTTATCATTTGAAATATATTTAACTAAAATCAATTTCTTAAGAGGTTTCCATGGAAACATGTATACCTCCATTTTTACACGGGTCCCCTATGCAGAAATGCTGTTTCTTATCACATCCCGGAGAAGTTCCCACATTAGCAACAGATTGGTCCAAATCCAAAAGTTGATCGTCAATATAAAAGTCCTTAATACATCCATCAAAGTCTCGTGTTTGGATCTGAAACTTTGTCTGCAGCTTTGGTAATCCGCCAATTTGTAGGGGACCAGTCAAGTCAAAAAGTCTGTAGCAGGTTTCTGATGGATTATCACATCTAAAATTGACAAAATTTTATTTAAGCACGCTATGTCTTCAGCAAATATTGTGTTTTCTTTTAAATATTTCAGCTTTATTCTTGATTTTATACTATCCATATGTCCTGTTGAGGAACTCTGACTCCACCAGCTACTGATTTAATTTTTCTGTTTAGAAGAGAGAAGTTTGTATCACCCACTGTTTTAAACAGTGGAAAAACATGGAATCAGTAAGAAGTTAAGAGTTCCCAAGGGTGATATGCCTGGCCTTATGCTGACTTTCATCTTAAAATACATTTTTTTTTCAAAGAGTATAATATTTTTATTTTGGAGGACTATATATGTAAAATTTGGCTACATTTGAAATAACAGCTAAAACCATAAGCCTGGACAAGCTGATATTATTTTGCTTTCCTTGTAAGGGAAAACATGATTCTCCCACTATTTAGTAACTATTTCAGCTATATCATGGTGACCAGTTCTGCTTTTTAGAAAGTATACTTGTAGGTCCTTCTTGGTAGACAAAACCAGTATCAGAAGAAGGCCACGTATCTTTTGTAACGATATTGTTTCGTGTACATTTTCCATCAAAAATTTTTTTTCAATGCTAATACATGATTTTCATTTTGTCTAGTATTGAATAGCTGGAAAGGTGGTGAAATTATTGTTAAACTCTAAAAAAAAAAAAATTAATAAATTACCTGTCTTCTAAAATTGATGTTTCTTCAGCAGCACATCTATACAAAGGAGATATTCTATGTCCATACTTTACTGTTATAGCAGTATCACAGTCTTCACCAACTGTTAATGTTGCAGTCTGTAAAATTTAAAAGAAAATACTGAATAGTTTTATTAACAAATAATATTTCTTTTGATTCTAGATGTTCCAAAGATTAATTAATTAAAATCAACAAATCAGATGTAACAATGCTTTGATCATTTTTTTTCTTTTGTTTTTTTTTTTTTTTTTTGTTTAGATGAGACTGGCTTAATTGTTAACCTTTACAGGTGATTCAAACAGTTTGAACATTATTATATGTAAAGAGTTATTCCAGAAATTATTTTTACGTCAGTGGCAAAACGCACTTTTTTGACAGTCCATCATCCATTAAATTATATTACATTACTTCATCTACTTCTGAAGACAGTTTCTAATGTAACACCATATATCATAATTTTAAAACAAGTCCCTTCTGATTCCCTACACAATTACCGGAAAGTAGAAGGACAAAAAAAGGAAATTATATGATCAGGGAAGGCAAACTAAATGTCTGATAATGCCACAATTTCTGTTCTGAGGGAACTAAAACTGTGGTTCACAAAATAAACTGTGGTTCACAAAATAAGTGGATTTTACTATTGTAAGTATTATCCACAGTAAATGCTATAAAACAAACAAATTTATGAATTGCTGCTGCTTGAGGAAAGTTAGCTTAAATGTAATAATAAAGTAAAGTAAAAGCAACAAAAGAAGCTTTTTTTGATATCTGAATAAAATCAAATTACATATTCCTATTCATATTTTTAATTTTATTATCTAAAGCATTTCATCTGAAATAAATACACATCTAAATTTGGGCAATTTAAAGTCTATAAATATTTGAAAAACACAAAGCAAAGACATTTATCAACTACTAAAAAAATACATTAAAATTCTGGGACTACAATAAAATGTTTCCTACGCAATTGAAAAGTGAATTTTTATGTCAAATAAATTCTTTTTAAGTACAGGTCATGCTACTATACCATACAAATTTCTAATTTCTATACAATTTTGACTGGTACAAGTCATTTTCTAAATCTCAGTAATTCTATTTGTTGTGTTGGGTTAAGTAAGCATGAAATGAAATCTCCAAATGTGAAGTTAAACCCCCATCTTAGTATTCATACATCTATGATCAGGTAACACACCTGATTGTATCAAGCACAAGTTTCTATATTAGGTTCTTTAGTCCACTGGGGTCTACATGAACCTACATTATTACTACTACTACTTATCAACATCATACCATGGACTGGGTATAGTATAGCTGTCTCAGAGACACTATAGTTCAAAAGTGATGTGGGTCTACTAGATTCCAAAAAAGACTTTCTATTTACTATCCAGGTATTATTTTCAAGTGTTTAAAAATTTATACATACATATATATATTTATATTTCTTACACATATATATTTCTTAAAATACTCTGAAAAAACATAAATCTGATACAAGTCACACTTTAGTCGGAACTACTTTTCCATGATGTCACAATACAGGTTTCTTGTAAACGTAAACAACAAGACAACATACAAAGATTTCCCTTTTTCAATACTTTTCGACATTGAACACAATCAGATAATCAAGTTTTTTATGCTCTTCTTTTGAAAATATTAGTAGAAAGCAAAAAAAGCTTTAGTCTAAAAAAAGAGTTGTGTTTTGGATTCAAAATGCATTTTCTTGAGATCTTTTCTCTATTTCTTACCAAAAATTTCCTAATATTTCCTTACTAGCAGATCTGGTCGGTATAATCTGACGATTAAACTACTCATATCTTGGTCAGACAAATGCTTTAAAAAATCATTTAAAATTTTTACAACAGTGTAAAACAATGAAAAACATCCTGGAACCCTCTTTTCATCCTTTTGAAAAATTCTCTTTGGTAGGTTATTTGCAATCATGCTTTTGTTCGTACCCTACCTACATCTTACTAAACCTGGCCGAGCAGAGACATCTGAAATACAATAATCAAAATATTTTCTACATCAGTAAAGCTATACCTTCCTAACCCCTCAATTACCTGTTTCTACCTGTGATTATTGATTACAGGTGAAAACCCTATCATTACAACGGTTTAGCATGTAACACTATCTATAATAGATCTGTCTAAAATCTAATGTGTTTCGATGACATTACCACTCCAATAGTTAATTATGTACATTGAAGCTACTATTCATAACTAAATTTGTTGTGATGTTAATAACTTATATAGGTAAATACCGCTTTACATTTAAAACAGTATTTAAGGTATTTAAATATATTTTATGTATATAAAGCATGCCAAATTTTTTTTTCCATTTTCATTTAAATTTTAGAATGAACTACCTTAACGTGTACAGGAATTTAAAGTATTGAAGTTTAAGATTTATAATAATTGTTGTTGAAATGTGACGCATTGGTCCTCATTCAAATCATGTTCGTTTTTTCAAAGCAACACAAATATTAAAACTGCCTACTTATATAAATCAAATGGTCTTTTTAAATGAACATAAATGGTCCATCCTTTTCTACTGAAATAAATGAAGGGTTTAACACAATGACTTTTACAAAATTCAAACTAAAGTGAAGACATTAAAATGTCTGAAGAACAACTGCATTCAAATTCTTCTATGGGGATACTAACCCTCTAATTCATTGACAAATTCTGTCCTAGTTTTGCAGAAATCCATATGCCATCGGGGAAATAATTTCATGTTATAGAAATTTTATACAGTGATCAATAACGTCAATTCACAAACGTGGGTTGAGTCCAGCAACTCTTAAGCATACAAAGCTGTACCTCTTGACCGGTATTGAATGTCATGGGTCTCACTACAACTAATTCTATGTTTTCAGTCATTTCAAATCCCTTTTGGAAAAGACTGAAAAGAAGCCACTGACTACACTCCATCTCTAAAGATGCGACTACCATTTATCAATATTGCTGCCTTAAACAACAAAGATGAAAAAGTTATGACTTGAAAAATATTTGATCAGGGAAAACAAATTTTCTAGGATGACCATCCATACCTAGTTAAAAATAACCATTACAAGAACAGTGCTCCTTCCCCATGTTTACAGAAACCAGTATATAATCAACCTCCACTAACTGCAGATCTTTAGCTAAATCAGTTAGAGCACAGGCTTTGGGGCAAGAGGTCCTGGGTCTGAGCTCAGCAGCGAATATCACAGTTTTGGGAGATAAATAATGCTCTACTGTTACAGTGTTAATATGATAAAGTATGATGCCAAAAATATTATACCTTTGAATCTGGCATAATCTAAAGATGATATAAAAATTGCCCCTGGTATAGCAATTGCTATTTTTTTAAATAATGTACAAATGTATGATAGAGATACAATGATATAATATTTATGGCTGACTTAATCAGAGCAGCTGTTTTCATATTTCTCTACAACTGTGCCAATTCACTTTTACAAATATTATCAATAAATCATTTCTGTTGATAATTGAGGATGTGCATGCTATCTGAAAATTCATCAGGAAAATTTGTGCAATCACAAATCTAATATTGACTGATTAACAAATTACATATTTTCCTTCACTACTTTTTTATAAAAGATCCTTTGAAAATTGACTTCAGTCTATTACATACGAAAATAATTCTAGTAATTACAGGTACTGACAAATATATTCACTGATGTATTTTAAACATCTATGATATAACCCAAAACATCAAACTATCTAACTTTTTGTCACATGAAAATGCTAACAGCCATTTCTTTTTAACTTGGCAACATATCTTTGTATTAATCCAGGATAAAACTTGCTTATGGTCAAATCTGTTGGCATTTCATAATGACAGAATATTAACTGAATCTGCACAAATGAAGGACTTATAAATATTCAGAATTCAAATCCAAATAAATTTGCAACAAAGAAAATGTAAAATCTGAATTTTAGGTTAGCCACTTATAAATCAAGATCAATTGTTCTTCATGGAAATTTACACAATGCTGGTCTAACATAATCCAGCTAGAACATTTGTTTCTTTGTGAATGATCCATTTCTCTTTTCCAATATTCCAAACTGTATTTTAATTAAATATGAATCATACCCAAAAGACTCATTTTGGTTCTAAAGAAGAATCTGTTGAAGGATTAACAGTTACATCGTTCCTTGACTTTTAGATGAAATGTCTGATTTAAGTTGTGAAAATATGACCAACCACTTCGATCAGGTTGATAGTATTTTTACATCAATATTAGCAATAACTCTGCCTATGACAATTTAAATTTCACACAAAGTTAAATTAAATGCTTCATATGCTTTCATCTATAGAAACAGTCTTTTTTTCTTTTTTTTTTTAATTTCTGAATAAATGTACTGCATTTTTTTGACTGCTGTTACCAAAGATAGCAGCTTCTTTCAAAGCCAAAATATGTATAAATGGAATTTAATCATGACCAACCGATTGAACTTTTACTGGTCACTTGTCTTAAAAAAGCTTTCATTTTGGAAATCATTGAATTTTTGTCATGACCTCAACAACCATTTTAGCAATATGTATATTCCTGCTGGCAACAAGGACCATAGGTTCCAGCTAGAGTGGACTGGAAAAATCGTAACAATGCAAATCTACATTCCTTTTTACTGCTTCCTTCCATCAAGTAACATTAAGTCAATCAAAAAATGTAGGACTGCAGAAAAGAGTATGAGGGTTGGGTTGATGTTTATCATCACTTTCAGATATTTTTCAGCTTCATTTTTGTATATCATGACTACCAGACTTACTTGGGGCAGAAAGCCAGAATAGCTATGCAGCTGAACCAGTGAAATCCCCAACCTTGGGTAGGTATCTGGAAACCTTAACACATGAAGCTGGATGGGCAGGACTTGAACCCAAGACACGAATGTTAGGCTATTGGTTGGTAGTCAGCTACCTTAACCAATCGGCCACCTAGGCCCCCAAAAAGAGTATAAAGAAATAGACAGAATGACCGACAGACATATACCATATACTAATAGAGGATTAGAAGATATCAAAATAACATAGTACTGATCCACACACTCATATTCTTAGCAAAAAAAGTTACAGAACTGTTTTTACTTCAAACAATTTTGAAAAATTTTCCTGAGAAAACAACAAGAAAGTCATTGTCATCTTTACTTTCTGCCATTTTAACTTTTCTGCTAATTCCTGAACATTATTCCTGGTTGTAACTGATCTAGATAATATCTGAATCAATAGTCCTCTACCAAAGTGCAAATCAATACTGAATTGTGTGTTTTTACAGTAATGAATTACATTTTAATGCATCAATTATGAGGAAATTGACCAAATTGTTTGGGTTTATTCTTTTACAATCTGAACTACCACTTGAGGTCAATTCTATTAAGTTATTTTGTGCATAATTTCATTATACCTGGTTCGATTAACAACTGACCAAATAAAGTTTGTTAATGGAATTTCCCGTGATCTGTGCTTAATTCCTAATGTCTGATCATTTTTTCAATATTTGCTTCCTGGCAACTCTACCTCTATAGTTCAACAATGTCATTATGTTGAAACATGTCAACTTAATGGCCTCGAACTAATCAATATTTGTCTTCAAATCTCAAGGTTCTTACAAAAAATACAGAAAAAACATAGAGCTACCAATAATGCCCTGAATTTCGATAATAATGTTCACAACCATTGCCAAAGAAATTACATAACATGAATTTTTTTACACTTTACAGAGGGAATATCAAATGCAAGTGCATTTTATTAGCAATAAGTTATGTTTTTAATGCAATGTTAATAGGCAACACTTGATGGCATCAAAATGGGTACAGAACTAGTTACACAGCATGTGGTTACAAAAAAAAATTCACTTCAACAAAGTAGTTTGTCTAAAAATATCAAGTACATGCATGTGCACATTTCTTGTCATATTTTTTATACAAAATTAGTATCAACTTCGCATTTGGTGTTAGTAATTAGTTCTCTTTGTTCTATCATTTAAGAAATATGATCCAGTTCTGTAAAATATTTTATAGTAAAATCCATCAGCTAACTAGGTCTACTACCATACACATGTAGTGGGTTCTTTCCACATGGTGTTAATTTTGGTATATTTTGGGGGTCACTAAGAAAATACCAAAATACACCCACTAAATTTAATTCTCTTGGTTAACCCACTGAATTTGATTCTCTGTTAACCTGCAAAAACTTTTGCAGATTTGCAAAAATCAAATGCGTCAAAATTTTTTGAGACCAAAAACTCAAAAATTTACATGAGCCATATGGTACAGAAATCATCTACAGATCTGCAAGCTAAATGGTTAATATATCTACTTCTACAGTACACTTAGTCTATAGGATATGGACGTAGATGAACATCTCTAACTACACTTACCCTGTTTAAATAGTCCACACTGACCCAGGTCCATTCACCATTGCTGACACCACCTTGTACATTTGTCTTGACAGTGGTGATGTTACCACCCAATGAGAAAGAGAACTGGGCTTGTCCATCTATTATCTCCAAGGCCAAAAAGTCATGTTGTTCATTAAAACGTCCATTGTAAAACAGTAGAGCATTCTTAGCTTGGGTAGCGAACCTGTAAAAGAAGATGAAATTGGAAAATGTAAGCTTTTAGTTGTGTAAGATATACTAGCAGCTTTATTGATACAAAACATGTTAATATCCCTGTTTTTGTTTCACATTTAGATGCATAAAATTGGATTTATTGCAAAACTGGTGTCAAACCAACTACCTACCTATATCTACAGACTGATGGGTTGAATGGGATTTTTTACATCACTTTCAGCAATTTTTTCAACTCGCAACCTTTCGCTACAAAACTGGCAACTCTTATCAATTAAGGTTGGAGTTGTGAGCACAACTTATCCAAAGTAAAAGCTCAAACTGACACAACCAGTGTTGACACTCAGGTGATCTATAGTACATATGACTAACTACCTAGACTCCTCAGCCACCAAGGCCCCTAGAACATATATATAAAACAGCCAATAATATTTTAATGTTTGCATATAGGTAAAGAAAAAGATTATACTAGATTTTAAACAGGTAAATGAGACAGAGTCTCAATATGAACAAGTAAAGGAAGATTTTTTATGTTGTGTTCATCCTGAAGCCAATGTAGTCTTTCAAGTAGAATATGGTTATTTACGAAAATAGCCAAAATATTGAAAGTAGATGATACATTCAGTAACAGTAATATAAATTCAAGATCTGAAAAAGATTATTTTGCCAGAAATGCTGTCAGTAATTTGAAATTACCATATACAAAGCCCTTTCAAACTAAGAACACACCATCTAACCACACCAATATTGATCAAAGGTAAAAAAAAAAGATGAACCAGACAATACGTGTGATGATACTTCTTATTTACTGTCAACCAACAGTATAACCATGAAAAAACATGGGCCAAGTCAAGCAGATACAACTGTGACAAGACATTACATGTACCAAATAATACTCCTGACTGTGTCATCAAGGCATGAGTATTACAACCTCTGAACAATGAATTTCTCTCCTAATACATGTACAAAAAGTTCTGATTGAACACAGTAATTCATAGTACTTAGCATAAGTGTTTCCAATACTCATTCACTCTTATTACCTCTTCAAGTGCTTAGGTTTTTATGAGACTTAAAGTTGCCTTTAACAGAGCTATTTTCACAAGGAACCCTGCAATCTGTTTTATTAATTCCTATCTTACTCAGGACATAAAGTTTGATAAAGAATGTTGTAAATATGAAATCATAAAATTAATATTAAACAATTGCAATTTTTCACTGTCATTTTTGTGTATTCAAGCTGATTAATTTCTTTGATATCCAACTCCTGAAACATATTTTAAGCCAAAACATAGTACTGACATAGATAACAAACCATTTTCCAATACTTGAGCACACAGTTATGTCATAAAACAATAAAATTCACAATGATTTATCAATTTTACATAAATTTCTACCCTTAAAGTTACAAAAATCAATACTAAAAACATTTCTGACCATAAAATTACACAATTTTACTGGCTGAAAGTTATAGTGATGCACTTAATAACATACACAGGTAGTAACCTAACCAAGATTTAATACCTAAAGCAAAAAAAAAATAAAATAAATATGAAACTACATGTAGTAAACTTCACATTTTTAACAACTATCTAATTTGTAGATATTTTCATCCATCTTGGAAGTCTGGAATACTGACATACCCAAAATACATGCATTATGATGCCTTCAGCTATTAATGAGCTTAAAATGACACGCCATTGTTTCATTCTACGTTTATTTTTACTGTTACTAAAAGAAAATAATTCTTTGCATCCTGTGACAATTAATTTTTGTATACACTGGTGTTAAATTTAAGAATTTTGCCTAAAAATACAAAAAATGCAGTTGAAATTTCAGCAAACAACTTCAAAAATATTACCAGACATGGAGGTATTGTAATTAAATGAACAATACATTCTTACCCCTTGTTATTTAACATTAAGGCATTTAACACTTTTCCTGTTGAATGGTTTAAAAAGATAATGGTCTCATTGTCTGTCGGTTTTTTTGTCAACTATAGTGTCATCAAAAAGTGAAAAATAATAGGTCTAATTTTCTGAGTAATTTCACAGTTTCTTTTTCCTTTGTGATACTACAATAACGTGTGTCTGAAATATTCAGGGAATATAATCCAGTTTAAATCCTACCATTAAAAGTCGATGTATTAAGCTGTTCTTGTCACAATAATTCAAACTATTGACAATGTTTAACGTACAACAGTAAAAATTGTTTTAAAACTTGATGGCTTGGCTGTCTGTTAGGGTTTCCTGTCGCTGTAACAATTTGTTTCAACTATGTCATGACTACGAACTTAATTAATAGGGTAGGAAAGCCAGGACTAGAGTAGATGTGTGGAAACCTTAACACAAGAAGTGGGGCAAGCAGGATTCGAACCCACAACAGTAGTGTTAGAGTAGAGGCCATGAGACACTCGGCCTAGGTCCCTAAAATTAGTTAGCAGTACACATTTGTTAAAAAACCCCACCATCATCAAACAATCCACTATTCCATTACAATTTCTTCTATTAATTTTTCTGAAATGCATTTTTGTTTAACAACATTTCCACTGTACTGTAATGATCAGGTTTGGTACTGCAGGAAGGTGTAGCTTTTGAAAAAGTAAGTAACTGGAAAACTTTCTCATATCAAGTTCATGTCAAGGTCACAGTTCACATATACAAAGTAAAACTTGTAACCTGGACAGCTCAAAAGTTGAACAGTCACAAAGGCACCATCAAAATTCTGTAAAATACTATCTATTTTTACGTATTAACTTATTTGAACAAGTTCCAGTGTTCTCCCCAAGGGGTTTAAGCATGGTGGGGCCACCATCCATCAATTTTTACCCACCATAAGTTTCTCTGTACAAATATTTTACCACCATGCATAAAATATTGACACCATCATGAATTCCTCATTTCTCCTGTCCTCTGAGTTCCCTAGTTTAAAATCTATATCTAATGTTTATTAATTTACAAATACCCATTTTCAGGGCAACATTTTTTTTTTCATCACAGAACCCAATTACAGTTGTAATCAGTATAATGCTGCTCAACCATACTTTTTATACAGTACTTCATTCCTAAGATAATGTTTTATTGCAGGAATAGCTTTTATGCAATTGCTGATGGCAGTATGATATGAGCATAACTTTATGCCACCATGTTACAAGAAAGTCATTCACTGCAGTAGAAAGACATTTGTCTGCACATTAAGAGAACTATCTATGGAAGATCTTGAGAGTTTTTACTTGCTGCAATTATGTAACTGTTTAAAAGTACAGTGCAACAGAATGTCAAAATTGTTTGTGAAATGCTCTGATTATATGACCTCCATTGGAATGCAAAGTGTCTTCATAGGTCTAATGGGTTCTTTATGTAGAAATCCTTACTGCAAGTGTGGGAAATTCTGCCTTTCCATGATCAAAGGATAAGAGGGAAAAACTAGGAAATTCCCATACAAGTGCAAGATAGAATCTCAGCAATAAATCTTGATGTACCATCTTGTTCAGACAAAGTCTGAACAATAAAAGCATAAATGTAAGGCATTTAACTGGATTAATTTCACTTGTGAATGAAAATAATTTAGTGGCATACTACCAGCAGACAAAGGGTCCAATGAAAGCACTTAGGTTGGGCATCTGATTGGTCTCCATCATAAATGATTTTAATAAAATACTGCACTGTTCACTTGTTTTATTGTGGTCTAATCAGATCATGATGTTTCGAAGGAAAATGAGCCTAACATAAGTTAGCATCATAAGACTGTCTCACATATGAGATAGGAAACACTGCATTAAACAGAAAGATTTCTTTTTGTCACAATGAGGCCTCTTAGTACAGGTTGGACTGTCATATGTTTCTGTAATTCCAGACATGTACAGTCATTCAAAGTTTTTCAAAGAAAACTTGAAAACAGAAAACAAGAGTTCAAGTGATGCAAATTTCTATAGTGTGTATTAGTTTAGGCAGGAGTCACCAAAAAAAAAAAACAAACAAAAAAAAAATTATGATTTTTTTTACACATCTGAAATGTCGTTTTATTTAGCTGTTTATAGATTATTAAACCAGCAACAGGCACTAAGAATTTCTCATACATTCTTACTACTACCTATCTCATTTGTCCTTGTTGTGATACCTCTTTGTTTTGATGCAGACAAACTGTTTTGTTGTACTTCATCATTCCTCCAAGTTATTTGTGCTTAAGACTGTTTTAATTAATTTTTACACAGTATTCACACACTGGTTGTTTCCTCCTAGTTCATCCCCACATTTATTTCCAATACATCATCAAAATTTCTTTAGGGCATACTGTTTTCTCATTGGTCAATTTCCATCCAAGTTCCAACGCCAACAGGATAAATTT
>JAOXYI010502523.1:0-15645 GCA_028566495.1 Lithophaga antillarum
CCTTTAAAATTCTGAAGAGGTTGCATGTTATCAGAACATCAGTTAGTCTAACTGTGGCAGTGATCAATATCAGCTCGTGAGATTTATGATAATTCTTCTCAGAATACTGGTAATAGATACCTGTCAAATGTCATTGTTGTCATTTTTTATGTCATAAAACATTTTTTTTTTAACTTTGTAAATAATATTTTAGCCTGAAATATTAGGTTCTATTTATACTGTGGAAGTTCGTTCTTGGTAACATTGGTTGCAGCAGGTGCAGAATTTTTATACGGCCGCAAAAATTTTTGTGGACGTATTATATGGTATGTCATCGTCCTCTGTTGTCTGTGGACAGTTGGTTTCTGTGCTCTAACTTTTGTTCCTGCAAACCGATTCTTTTAATATTTTAACACAATGTTTCTAGACACAAAATACAGCTGAAGTTCGATTATGGGGTTTCTAGCCCCTACCGTTTTGTGAAAAAGGGGCCAAAAGGGTTTTTTTATTT
The DNA here is from genome assembly GCA_028566495.1 of Lithophaga antillarum. Lineage (NCBI taxonomy): Eukaryota > Metazoa > Mollusca > Bivalvia > Mytilida > Mytilidae > Lithophaga > Lithophaga antillarum. Next base: position 491 of record JAOXYI010502523.1, read on the forward strand.
CCGTGCTCTATTTTTTGTTCCTAAAGACCGATTCTTTTAATATTTTAACACAATGTTTCTAGACACAAAACACAGGTCAAGTTTGATTGTGGGGGTTCTGTAATAGTGTCCTTGACCCTTAACCCCAGTATGCATCTTTGATAAATTTATTCTAAGCTTCTATCAAAGTCTGGTTGATAAGAACTTAGATTAACATCAAGAAACCAATGTCACTGATAGCCTGGAAGATGACTGAAAAGACAAATGAACAATAATATTATTTCACACAGGCCAAATGTTAGATGCCAGAGCAACTTTGTTGCAGCCACATATCTGAATCTTGTTCCTTAGGTCTGATAGGACCAAAGTAATCATCTGGAAACTAACTATATGATAAAAGTCTATATTTTGGAACAGTAACCTTGACCTCTGACCTTTAGATACCTTTAGATGTATCAAACTGTGAAAATTTGGTTATTAAGAGTTCAAACTAACTAAAAGTTATCATCTAGAAGCCAAAGATCTGGTCAAAATATAACTTTAGCAGCTGTGATCTCGAACTTTGATCTTTTGCCGTAGAATCAATAGACCTCTTTGTTCCACCTATACACAAGTTTGATTGGCGAGGGTTGAGTGGACTCTAAGTTATGTTGAAACTAGCATGATGGACAGACACCAATTCCACAGACCAATCACTATGTTATTGCAACCATAAAAAATCTTATGAACATGTTGCAATCTATCTCTTTCATATAACCAATGGAATAGGATATAGACCAAACGATTCACTGACAGGAATTCTTCAAATAGCAAACAGATTACTTCCACAGATGTTGGAAGATGTGAGTATAAAATGAGCAATTCAAATTCATCTAGTAGGAAGGTTAGCTGCAATTGTTCTACAAAAATTTGGTATCTTCATAGAGCAACTGCAATTCAATCATGGGTAAACTAACTGTACTTCCCCTGTAAGAAGTTTGCCTCTTTGTTAATTCTACATATAATAAGCTGAGCCATGGAAAAACAATCAAAACAATAGATGTATTTTATTGTAGTAAATAACTCATCAAAATGGACAATAGATATATTTTATTGTAGTAAATAACTCATCGAAATGGACAATAGATATATTTTATTGTACATGAGATCTATTTCACTTAGATATATATTTATTGCTATATTGTTTACCAATTACAATGAAAAATTAATTTACACCTCAACTGAAAAAAAAATATTAATGGATATGGACGAAAAGTAAATTGTTTACATGACAGAAAATAAGAAAACAATTGGTTCATGTCTAGACTGGCTGGTTGAGATCAACAATAAAATGATTACACTTAGAGTACAAACCAGTTCAAATTTCCATTATCTTCAAAATGAACTTTATATAATACATAATTATTTTATATTGGAAACTAAAGAACATGATTCTACATGTTGTGTAAATAAGAAAAAACATATTAAGACTTGTGTTTTTCACTGAAAAGAAAAATAGTAGATAAAAGGTAGACTGTAGCTCCAGGTAAAAACTAACAAAAAATATGCCAAACAATAGTCCTCATCTAAAACATGTCTATACATAAAGATCAAAGTAAAGATATTAAATAAAGAAAACCCCATCTAACACTCTTATCAAAATATGAAAATAAAGGTACAATGCCTTGATTAATGTTATTCATCCTGCAGTCACAGTAAGATGTTTAGTAATACAAAGAACTCATAAAATGAGTGTAAGACAATGTCTACACACAGTTAACTGGAAACAACAAGTCAATTTTATCTTTTTGTTGTTACTTGGCATGTTCTACTTTTCTCCAAGGCAGGTTAATTACAAAGTAAATTACAGATATTAATACAGTAAAGCATGTTTTGAAAAACCTTTCTACTAAGAAAACCTGTTCCTTCAAGACAGGTAGCCTCTAAAAAGAGGTAAATTTAACATGAAGAATATAGAGCAATGATATTTTCTCCCAATCAGAATTTCTGAAATTGGCTGTTATTCAAAGTTAATTTGAGTATTGGTACTACAAAGCTTCCATACAAATTTCCAGAAAATCTGACAAGAAATGAATGAACTACTTAGGTGACAAGGTATTATGATTGACAGGTAAAAAGCAATACATCTCTCACTACTTTGAAGCATAAGGTATAATTATGATCATTTTGATATGCCACTAACCTATGTTTCAAGAAAAACCTGTATATTACCCCTATCTATGAATTGATAACATTTTCAAATGGGCATAACTAGGTCACAATGATCTAATTTCAGTAAATTTGGCATGCTTCAACAGTATTTATAATTACAAGTTTTATGATATCAAGCCTGGAGCTAGGTTATTAAAAGTTATAAGTAGGTAGATGGGAAAATTTTTTGTGGGGGGTCTGAGTCTGGGCTCAACTGTTTAAATATTTTGGTATCTGTACTACTAAAATAATGGGCTTGATTTCTTTGAGCATCTTAGTTGATTAACTGGAAATGTGTGAATTTGGGATTTATACCTTAAAAGTGTCAGACCCTTTTGTTGTCAGTTAATTTCAAATTTCCCATTTCCTTTGTCTTCTAATTATTTCATAATTACTAATTAATCAATTCCCCAATCTGTATTTTTGCGTCTGCCCCCAATTACAATTCGAATTTTAGAACGATACAAGCAAACAGTACATCAAAAATTAGGACGAAGAAACATCTTGAAACCCATTACACCACACCTTATTTTGAGAAATGTTTCAATTTCTTAATATTTTATTACTTTTATGGAAGGGTATAATGTACCCGGCGTTGATGTAGCAAATTAAAACTGAGGGGGCTATGTCAGCGCAGCATGCCTATGACCGCAGCATGTCGACAAGTGAAAGTTTAAAATTATAAAACGTGTGGACAATGTAATATGCATGACAAACAATACTGTACTCATCAAGACGAACATTAAATTAATTTCAAAATTGGGCAAAAAATTAAAAAGTAACAAATTTGAAATTCATCCTGTTCACAGGTACTTGGGGTCGGGATATTTTTTTTCTTTTCTTTTTTTTTTAAAGAGTCATTTGCAATTTCTACATAATTAACAATTATGTGAGGTTTTAAGATATGCCTGGGTTACTGATACATAAAGAGGGAGTAACCCGGGCATATCTTAAAATCCTGCATAATTGTTAAATGCAGTATGTAGAAACTGCAAATGAGTCTTTAAAAAAAAAAAAAGAAAGAAAAAATATCCCCACCCCAAGTACCTGTGGCCCTGTTTGGTCCTTTTAACTCAGAAATGGTATAAGAGCTACAGAAAATCTGTTGGCATAATTGTCTCGAGAAAGGTATTTTCATCAGGAATGCATCAAAATTGGTTGAATAATGAATGTTCAACATCAAAATATATGAAAATACCATTTTCAGCCGTTTCTGGCCCCTTTTTCTGAAATATGTGGGGCCAGAATCTCCATTATCAATCGTAACCTTTATTTTGTACCAGGGATCATTCTATTAAAATTTCAAAAGAATTGGACGAAATGTTTGAAATTTCAAAATTCAGCCTATTTTGGGACCTTTCATCTTGGCAACAGTAAGAGCCATGGAAAATCCGGTGGCATACTTCAGAAAGGTATTTTCATAAGGATCGCAATGCAAAAAACTCCATCATAATCGAATGAATGATGAAAGTTTTACATAAAAACTACGAAAATACAGTTTTCGACCCTTTTTGGCCCCCTTTTTCCGGAAAGTGGGGCCAGAATCTCTATAATCAATCCCAACCTCTATTTTGTGCTACGAAACACAGTGTTAAAATTTGAAAAGAATAGGTAAACCAGAACAAAAGTTATCGCACGGAAACCAAAGTGTCCACAGACGACGACAACAACTACGATGACGCCAACGACGACGACAGACTCATAACATAATACGAAAACATTTTTTTGCGGTCGTATTATAAAAATGGGGAGGTCAATTTTTCAGAGGCAAGCAGAAAAAAATGATCAGGAAACAGGATGGTCAGAATAGGATATAACAGTCTACCTGTGGTATGAAATTCTGTTTTGGTATGAAATCCTGTTTAGTCCTAAAACAGCTGAGTGTTTGGTTTCAAATTAACCGACCAACCCTAATTTTAACCTTAAATGTCAAATATTTTAACAGTAATTGTAAGGCCAGTTATAAAAAAATGGTTGTGATGAAACCAAACCACCGACATTGCTCCTACCCAATTTTTAAACGAAAAAAAATCATACAGGTACCTGCCCACTCTCCAAGTTTTCATAAGGATAGCCTAATTTATACCCTATTCGGGAATCCTTTGGTTTGCACCTGAAACACAAGAGAGTTTCAGCCAGATTTTCTTCATTTTCAACCTTATTTTTTATATTTTGTTTGGACAAAAAAGGGGTTCCACTCATAATTCCGCCCGAATTCGCCAATTACCAGAGAGTATCGCAGATTGTCACTAGTGATATATAAAGTTACACATGTGTAACCGTAGTTATAAAATCTCTAATTCTTCGGGAAGGGCTATATTAAAGAGAAAAGCTGTTAACACAATGGAATCTTCGAGGAGGGAATAAAGTAAAACCGTTTAGAAATGGCAATTTTCGACTGGAATAAATTTTGTAATAATGAAGAATTTAATGACAGTTTCAATGAAAACGATTGAAGGAAATGTACACAGTGAAAGTAGACCAAAAGTAAGAATTCAGTTAGAAAACGGTAAAACCTAAATATCTGTTTACCTTTGGAAGATAGGGAAAAGTCATCAGTCACAAAGATATTCAGATTCAGGCGACCAGATCAAGATATAACAATCCACTACTTAACCTTGTGATAAAATCTGCATACTGTGCGGAAAACCATATGTTTACCCCCAAAAATCATCAAAACTTTTTTCTTGCCTATATCAGTATATCTAAATCACTTTGGTGACTTAATCCGTCTTTTGTCAACTCACACCACCGTCCAATGGGATGTACTGGTTGAACATTTGAACTTTTTTGTGAACATCCACTCTCGGGGAAGAAGCTATTGTCTTTCTGCACTGACAGTCAGATTACGGGACGTAAACATGACTCAGATTCTGTATGTCTGATTCACTTTGTCTGATTCACTTTATTTGGGAAAAAATCTGTTTTTCATCCGGCTTTCATACGCTACTGATATGGCAAAATTATCCCGTCCTCCAATGGCCGAGTGGCAAAAAATCGAAATCATGTAAGGATATTTCAATTAGAATCTAAACATCTGTTTACCAATGAAAGATGAGTGAAATTCGTCAGTCAAGTTGTTCAGATTCAGGTGGCCAAACCAAAAAATATAATATTTCAGATTCTAACCGTTGTAGTAAAAGCTGCATACATATGGGAAAGATATATTTTTATCCCTAAAAATCAGCGAAAAAATATCTATTTCCAATTTCTATATAGCTTTGGTATCTCGAGTGAATCAGACTCTTAATCCGTCTATTGTCAACCCATCCCATCGTCCGAAGGTTTGCATTGTTTGGCCATTTAAACCTTTTGTTCGACCATCTACTGCTTGGGAAGAATCTAATGTCTTTCTCCACTAATTGTGAAGTTACAGGTCAACATAATTCAGACGGTTTGTATCTAATGTACTGTTTTGTGTAGAAATTCCATTTTCACTCGTGTGCAGCTTTATTGCATATTGATTAAAAAATGTATGCAGCAGATTAAAAATGGTATTGCGATACTAAAAAAAGTATTAGTTTTAATCTTTTGAGAAAAAGTTGATATAGTAGATTTTCCGCCCCAGAAATTCCATTTTCGAAAATTCATTTTATTACGATCATTGAAATTAAATGCACAGCTGTAGTAGAATACAACCTTTTAAATAGTTTTTAACTATTTGCTGCACCTCACATGCTTTAAGGCGATAATAGCAGGGAATTTATGGCAAACATATTTAAGGAGCTGAGGTTACATTTTTCTAAAACGGTTTTAGTTCACGGATAACGATGGCATCAACGGAGTTAAGAAACTATTGAAAAAGCAAATGCTGATTTAAAAGATATGAAAATAGCCAGGGTGAACGAATTCAGTATGGGATCAAGATTTTATACTTAAGAAAGGGTTCACAGTGCCGCTGTTACTGAATCACTGAAGTTGAACAGCAACAAAAACAAGAAGATAATCATCAAAATGAAACGTCAACGGTGCGCTCAAATACATCATCACAAAATACCAAAGTTAATCTGATGCACCACATTCACATTTCAACAAATCATGTCTTATCAGTGGGGCTAGAAGCCAAAAGTTGGAAATCTAAAGAAAATTAACTGTTGAAGACTAAAAACTAAAACAACAAAAAGTATATCCAAAACAAGTTAAGGATACCTTTGTACCTTAGTTCTAATTTAATTTAGACAACTTGACTAGCTGGAAATTTCAAAAAGTATTTAAATAGTTTCATCCCAGAACCGAAGTACTGGATACTGGTTGGGAAACATCGTAGTTGTACTTATTACATGATATGACATGGATGTAGAATTCCTAGAAATATTGTTGACTGGCAATCACTGATGTCATATAGACATTCTTTATATTTTGGGATTAAAAAGGATTTCTCAGCATATGTCAACTCAGTAATAATGATTCCATCATATGAAGCCTTTAAAACCTATTCAAAACTGATGGCCAAAATGGTCTCAGCATTGAATGTAATAACTGGGTTTATCAGCTCCAAGTGGAAGTATGAGAATGAGAAGAATACTGAAGTTCACAAGTCACAAATCCGTAGGACCAGTCAAGACTGTTATCAACAAAGTAGAACACAGACACAACACTAAAAACTAAAGTTAGGATAATACGAACTCCAATAGAAACCTGCATAGACATCAGGTACTTCGGAAGGGTAAGCATCTCATGCTTCACATGTGACACCCGTCGTGAAAAACAGCATATTTTATTTCGTGCTGTCATTCTTCAATAGCATGTTCAGGCTGATAAATTAACGTTTTCTGTCTTATTTTGTTGTTATTGTGATTTTCTATCTATTAAAATTGACTAACTCAAACTTTGTTTTAAAAAAAACTTCAGTGCTTGTACATGCAATTGTTATATAAACTATAACTTGCTTAAAGCCAAATTGCCCAATGTACAAAATTACAACATGTACGCAACAAATATCTTGTTATTCAGCTATATTTAAAAAAGCAATGCCATCAACAATGATGTGTGATGTAACTTAAGCTATAGAAATGGAAACATGCTGTATATTATTAGACTCCGCACAAAACTTAGAATTTATCTTTACACTTAAAATCATCTATGTTTTTGGAAACCACTTATTTAGTTCTAATTAGATAAAAATAACAAAATCGAGGATTTGTGTCGAAGTTTGCTGGTACAGGACTTTACACAATCCTACATGGCACTGGTGCACACATAGCTACGTATTACGTTTTTGTTTTTTCAGCGTGCACAAACAAAGGTATTAATTGCAAGATTTACGACTCGGAGGATAAATTTAGATATATATATACCCATTTTATGAAGTATTAAGCTATTCCCGAGAAAAAGTAGAGAGCAGCAAATTGGCAAAAGAATAGAAAGTATTCTGATGTCGTGATCGAATCATAAAAATTAAATGACCATCCATATTGCGGATTTCAGGAGTGTTAAGTAGATCGGAGTGCACAAATGTCAATCCTTTAGAAGTTATTCAAATATTGTGTGTCTGCTTTCGGGACAGACAGCAGAATTAGTGTTATTTCTACTATTTATAAAAAGAATAACTCTGGATCAGTTTCAATCAAACATGTCTAAGAAGCATTGCGGTAATAAATCTGTTATCTTTTATCTCTTTAATCGGAGAAAAGTTTAACTGTTTAAAAAAAAGACTTTCTTTCTGGACATTATCAAGACTGAAATACAATACTGAAATGTGCTCTGAAAAGGATAGGAAAGCATTATATGATCATTAAATACAAGCAACATTAATACGTGGATCACGATTTGAATCGAAGAGCTTTCTGATGAGGTTCCTGTGAAATTTTGCGTGGATGTCTTTCCTTTGCTTAGGTAGACGATGTTAAAAAAATTCACTGTAGAAAGATTGGCAACAATAATGAACTACGTATTTTTGGTTGTAAAATAAATGCAAAAAAGAAAAAAAAATATTGATTTAAACATCAATGTATCGCCATTTGCATATAAACTGAGTTAAAAAGCAGTTTCAATGAAGACGAGTAGAGTTAGGTTTGAATTAAAGTTGGAAGTGGAAGAAATTATGAAACAGCGAGGGAGGAGTGCATTAAGGACCGAATAAGGATTACAGTGGGTACAGAGGTCGCAGTGGTGGAATAATAAGATTGGAGTTGAATTAGAAGAGGTTAAATTACATAAAAGGATATAGCGTTGGAATAAATAATGAAGATTCGACTGGGATTTGAGCAGTGCCATGGTTGAACTAGAATAAAATAGGAGTGAGATTTAGAGTGGAATCAGATTAGAGTGGAAACAAAATAGAAATAAAAATTAAATGTGAAGATGAACAGGATTAAGGTTTAACTGGCTAAAAATAGCAACACTTTTAAAGTTAAAATATAATAGGATGAGGAATAACATGCATCAGAACAAATATACAATAAAGTTTTAATTGGGAGAGGAATAGGGTTAAACTTAAATCGGAAAGAAATAATTTTGGGGTTGAATTAAGGTTAGAAAAGCAACACATTAGAGATTATTTGAATTTTTAGGTAAATATTATTAGGTTAAGGTTCAGTTACGGTTATAATAGGAGTAAATTAGGAAAAAAGTTTGAAGCAAAAGAGCAGTATGGGTATGGGTAGGAAGCTTAAATCAGTAGTGGAATAGGGCTAGAACTAAATTACACTTAGAATAGGACCAATATTTAAGAAAACAGCTAGGACTGGCAAATGACAGGAAACGGACCAAAGTAGAATATCTTACAAGATGAACAAATTAGAAATATAATTGATTGATTTTGGGAAGGTGTAGAATGAATTAAACGAGGTATAGGTTTAGCGTTAAGTAAGTGCTAGCAAGATAAAATTAGAAGTGAATTTTGAATGAAGAGATGATTAAAATTACAATGAATTAGAAGACGAAAGGGTTTAGGGTATGTTGGGAGATGACAATGTTTAGAGTTGAATCAGAAGACAAATAGGGTTAAGATTGAATTCAGTAGGGGGATGATGTTTTCAGATGGAACTAGAATGTGATAAGCGTTGAACTGGGAGGTGTCCGGGGTTGAATGGGAAGACGAATGGGTTAGAATTGTATTGAGGTGTCCAGGGTTGAATGGGAAGATGAATGGGCTAGAATTGTACTAAGGTTAGAACAGGGACAAATAAGGAATGAAAGTTAAATTGGAAAATAAAATTCATAAGGTTAAATCGGAAGAGGAATAGAGATTAAATTAGGTTTATATTGGAACACTAGGAATAGAGCAGTGTAAGACTACTGATTAGTGTTGAATAAGACTTAGTATAGGAACAAAATACGAATGAAATTTTAGAGCATTAATAAACTTAGGGTTATGGTTGAATTAGGGTTAAAATATTAAGAAATGGGAAAGAAATATAGTCATAGTTAATTTGAGGTAGAAGACGAACTAAGAGAGATATAAGATGATATTTGAGCTAGAGTAAGAACAGGAAAAAATGATAACTTTTGTGAGATTAAAATCAGAATAACAAGGGAATTAAGTTTTACAAAGTAAAAAATGTCCCCTACGGTTCTGACAACATTTTGAAAGGGTAGAAATGTGTACACAAGATTTTACATGTATTAAAATATCATCAAAATGGTCCATGACTTGCAGTTCCTCTACCATGTCTACAGGAATGTTTATTTGGTAACGTCAAAACGTCGTTAAAATATCATAAAAATGGCTGCTGTTCGGCCACCTTTGATTTTCTCAATAAATATTTGATGTGCATCATTTTTCTCTTGTCCACTGCCTAACTACAAAATATGATCATGATATCTGAAACCATCTTTTAGTTTTAGGTGGTAATGTGGAAAAAACGTCGATAAAATATCATAAAAATGGCTGATGTTCAGCCATCTTTTATTTTTTTACTAAAACATTTGCCAAGCATCATGGTCTCATTGTTCACTACCTGGCTACAAAATATGAGAGTAATATCTGAAACCATCTTTGAGCTTTAGGTGGTAACGTGAAAACAACGTTGCAAAAAATATTAAAATTGCAGCCATTCAGTCATCTTGGATTTTTCGACAAAAAATATGACATCCATCATGCTGTCATTGCCCACTACCTAACTACAAAATATGAAAATAATATCTGAAACCATCATTGAGGTGTAGGTGGTAACGTCAAAAAATGTGAAAATATCATAAAAAAGGCCGCCATTCGGCCGTCTTTGAATTTTCGGAAAAAAAACACGTGCATCATGCTCTTATTGTCAACTACCTAACTGCAAAATAAGAGAATAATATCTGAAACCATCTATGAGTTTCAGATGGTAAAATAAAAAATGTCGCTAAAATACCATGAAAATGAGCTATATTTATTTTTCAAAAAAAAAAAGAAAAAAAAAGAAGAAACATTTGACGTGCATCATGCTCTCATTGTCCACTACCTAACCGCAATATATGAGTGTATTATCTGAAACCATCTATGACCTTCAGGTGGTAACATAAAAAAAAGTCGCTATAATAAAAATGGCCGCCATTCAGCCATCTTTGATTTTTCATAGAAAAAAAAAATTGATGTGCATCACGCTCTCATTGGACACTACTTAACTGCAAAATGTAAGAGTAGTATCTGAAACCATCTATGAGCTTCACGGGGTAACATAAAAAATGTCACTAAAATGCCATTAAAATGGCTGTCGTTCAGCAATCTTCGATTTTTCAAAAAAAAAAAAAAAATAAATAAATAAATAAAAAAATATTTGACCTGCATCATGCTGTAATTGACCACTACCTAACTACAAAATATAAGAGGTATATCTGAAATTTTCTTTGAACCAGAGATGGTAGTGTCTTATGATATCTTATCAGTAGTTCAGATGTCTACCAGCTGAAAAGCCAAATGAAATCCTGTATTTGTAAATTTATAAACCATAACTTAAGACCAAAATCCATCTACAAATATTAGTCAGTGCGCATTACAAAAGAGATGTAAACATTCTTAAAAAAGAATTTTGTTTTCAGAATGAAGATTCGTACTACAAGATAGCATGTTGTGAAGTTTTAAATGATAGTGAGACGAAGGCTGAATTTGGGTTAAATTAGGAACAAATTTACAATGGAGTCTGAATTAACTTCACCTTCAGTGCAGAAGAGGCTCACACAAATATACACCGAATTTGGAAGGGATTTTTCAAGATTAAATTTTATAGTCTTTTCCATTAATTTAAGACCGTTTTAGTCTAAGGAAAATGCTATGCTCAAGAAAATAAATAAAAATCGGGAATAGAATTGTGATTAGAATTAGGTTTTTGAAAAAGTTTGGAGTTAGATTTAAATCAGAACGTTATCTGGAAAAAATGTCTTTGAATCAGGAACTGGAATTACGGCAGAGGACTAAATCCTATGAATAACCACTACGGTTTAATTATAATAAGAACAAAGACAGTTTAATGGTGGGGTTTTAAATAGAGAGTTGAATAAAGTGAGGGTTTAAGGCTTGAAAAAGGATTAAATGATCGCAAAGTAGAAATAAGTAGGGAAAAATAATACGTAATTTTCTTATGGTGTAGGTATATATGTTTTGGAATTCTTCCTGACATGTTTACTTTTTCTACGGTTGTATATAAGTTTGTACATAAGTGTCTGCAACAATATCCTTAAATATATCTGTCATGGATATTCTTACTGTTCTCTGACATTTAAAAAATTGTCTGTTAGCCATTGACTTTTCTGCAATTTTGCTCTTACTTTTTGACTCTTTCCACTGAATGTCCCACAGTCAATATTTGGCTGCAAGGTATCCGCAATTCGCATCTAATTTTTCCTGCAGTGTTTTTCTGTTATTGGTATTTGCTGCGATTCTTCATGAATGTTTCGTAGAATTTTTGTCATGAAGATTTTCCCTAAATTTTTACGTCAGTTATAACTTTTATAATCTGATTTGGAGATCTTCTGTCTTCGCAATTTTCCTTTGCGTTTTCGTACAATTTTTATATGGCTGCAGTCTGTTGACTTTTCTGGGAATTGTCTGCTGTATCCCCGTTGATTTGTCCTATTACGTTTTTGTTTCTAGAAAATTATCAACCACTTCTCCACTGACACTTTCTCTCAGTCATAAAGATTTCACCGACATTCTGTCGACCTTTCCTATAGTTATTTTCTCTTAACTTTTGCAGAATTCTGCTATATTTCTGGCTCGGAGATTCACCACAAATTTCCCTAACAGCGTTTTCTGCTAACTGCCTATTATATTATTATTCTTGATCAGAAGTCAGGTGGGAACCAAGACCTTAGAGTTGATATGATATCTTTCCTCTAGACATATGAAAGATATCAGTGTAGTTTAATTCTCAATTACACTTTTCTAGGCTCCCCAAAGACAAAATGTCTTTTTGCCCCTCGAAGTGATTGGACCATTTACTTTTGGGCACAGTGATGACCGATTCGCTCGAGTCATTCAAAACTGCTGTTGCAGTAACGACGTTTATCATAATCTGTCCGTAGTCTTTTGTAAAAACACGTTTGTTACTGTAAGGTGCAACACCTTTCATAGTCCGGTTAGTTGAAAGAGATCAGTACTAGGTAGAAGTACAGTGATATGTACACATTGTTCGTCGTGAATAATAACTTGCCTCTGTTAAGTCACAGTTAAATGTAATTCCTGTAGATCTAACACTGATGTCAGTTTAGAGTAAGGTCCAATAAATCAGCTAGATATAGAAAATTACTTAAGGACAGTTCAAAAGCCTTACGTTGATACAACCAGACAAGAACAACTAAAAGGGGAACAACAACAGCAAAAGTAGGGACACAAACAACACTGAAACAGGCCAAATCAAGTGAAATCATGTGTTCCGGAAGAGTAAGCATTACTTGCATCGCATGCGGCACTTGTCAAGTTGCCCAATGTCGGAAAGATGTCTTGTATCATGAAAGGAAAACTTGGTGAAGTTGTGACAAGGAAAACAAATCCATGACTATCTGTGAAACGGACATTTTGTGATGATCATCAAATTTGGGATAGCGACCAAATAACTTCCGAAATGAATGACATAAATTTGGTTTCAGGTTAAGTAGCTTTTGCGACAGTAAAAGTCCTCTTTCTAAAATGTAACGATAGTAGGCATACGCCCTAGAATAGCTGATTATGTACGAAACGTATACTCCAACGTTGGTGATGATGGAATATTGCTACATAGGAATATAGAAGTCGTCACGTTAGTCGTAAAGATTAGTTCTAAACCGTTCTACACTCTCTATCTACGGGAAAAAACTCTGAATTATCTGTTGTGTCCCTTATTTCAGGCTTACCGAGATAGATGAAATGCAATTAGCACTAAACCTGATATTATTTAAGGACAGGACATCATCTATATATTAAAGGATTGGGATAATTTCTTTTCTTTTTCTGTAAAAACCCTTGAATAAGTGTAGTTGCACGTATATAGGAACAACTCGGTGAGGAGGGGAGCACAGTTAGTGCACTGGAATACCAATATACATCCACGAAATTTAACTAAATATTATTTTAGCAATAGATGTGACTAAAACCTTCGAGGCCCCTAACATGAAGGAATAGCCACGAATGGTGTTCAAACCTAATGTGGTCTTACATTCGTTTATCATAAAATCAATAAAATTGTTATTATTGTAACATGGGCTTGTGTTTTTCTATAAATGAATGTTTTAACTTTTTTTATTTCTGAAATTCAGCGACCATTACAATTATGCTAATTATACATATTCATGGGACACATTGATGCCACATTTGGATGCATTGTTAAGTCTTGTAAGCCTCTCTGTCGTTTTTCTCATCATCGTTTATCTGTTTATTTTAATATTAAGAGGATTTCGTGTAATAAAGGTGATAAATTATATAATTTCTTCATTCTATCAATGAAGCGTTTGTTTTCTTTACTATAAAAAAAAGCTAGTAACCACGAAAACTTCATCGTTTTCTTTATTTTTATCAGGTGTTTAGTTCGTTATTACAAATATAAAAATGCAAATTCTCGCAATCAGTTTACACAAAGATGAATTCATCAGACAATCTAGACAGCGATGTGGGTTCAAGTATTCTGTTCTATAAAGGAAAGTCTTAATGTTTTTTACACTCTGAGTTAATAAATGCATGTTTTAATACATTTTTATGTCTTTGGTAGGAAGGTAGGATTAAACTTTTATTTTTGTCCTCATGATATGTGGAATTACCTACTTTTTACTGATTCTCTGTTTTACATAAACCAAAACGAAGATGGAATCAATATTTATACAATGGATTGTACAAAACCATTTTCCCCTGGTCATTTCAAATTTGATTAAATAGTAGAACATGGATAGATTCTATAATCACTGGTCATGCGAATGGTTAAAGTTTTATGATTATTATTGTCATATTTTGTAATTGATATGTCCGGACGTAATTTGTTACTTTACTCTGCAGTAAATAAGTTTTTACCTGATCTATACACGTGCAGTATCTCGATTCAGTTTTTACGCTCTCTTGCATAAAACCTCATGACATTTAACCCATCACAATTCCAACCGTAGAAAAACAAAGACAGTTCGACCAAACAAAAAATATGGGAAACATGCAGCGAGCTCCGTTCACCTAGAAATAAAATAATGCTGTTTAATACAAACTCAAGCCAATCATTGAAAAAATTTAAGCCACCCTGTGTGGTCACCGTTTTATTTTTAACTATCAAATATAGGCGAACGTAGGGGTACAAAATAGCCTAACCATACACTGTAAAAAATAGTGTTAATGATTTAACGTTGTTATTATACCCCCCGCTAGCGATAGCGGGGGTGTATAGTGATGGTTAGTTCCGTCCATCCGTGTGTCCGTGCGTCCGTCCGCACCTATTATCCGCAACTCCTCCTTCCCTAATTGGTGGATTTTAACCAAACTTTCAGAAATTCTTTAGTACCAAATGGCATTGTGCACCTCCTATTTTATTTTTGTCTATATTGATTTTTTCCAAAATTCTTGGTATTTTTACATATAATGTATTTGCATGTTAAACAGTGCTATGCTAGATGTT
>JAOXYI010504730.1:0-15638 GCA_028566495.1 Lithophaga antillarum
ATTTTTCATTTTTTATAAAACTTTCATATTTAAAATAACAACAAAATTTGGTCAGATTGTGTATTTCACTTAATTCTTTTATTACGTCTAAAAAATAATAGATCCGTGTGGAATTTTTTTCCCTATTTCCCCTAAACCTGGGATTTTTTCATGCAGGTTCATAGCTATTTTTTATCCCTCAGACAGCTTATATTTTTCTTATTCTAATGGTATGTTTAAATTGATATACCTTTAATAAAGTCTAAGAAGATACATGTGATAAAATATTTCCTGCATAATATAGATAAAACAACAGTTCTTATCAGAGGGTCACATAGACCAAAATTTCTGGTAAATATAACCTTTTTGCACTTGAGCCCATTATGTCATTTTCATATTTTATAAACACTACATAAAAATTCAAGACTTTCTTTGAAATTTATTACTATTATTTTGGCAATGTGGCTACATTTATTAAAAAAATATTTTAAAGTACTTCCTGTTTAGGACGTTCAGTGGTCCAAAAATGTGAGCCTCCAACATCCTTAAATATATGTCCCCGTTCATCTGACTGCGTTCGACTTGGTGTTAGTAAGCCCTGGCCAGTTGTTGACAGGATCTAAATTCGGGATTCTTGGTGTTATTAGGGGTTCAAAAGCGATAGATATCTGCATGTTGTATTAATACAACTCAAATGCTTTTTTCATTTTCAGTTTTCTTCTCGGGGTTAATGCCTCCCTAACCAGCAGGGTCAGGCTGAATAGGGGTAACCGCGGCCAATTTTTTTTTTTTTTTTTTTTTTGAACACTGAAATTAATATACTTTATAATTTCAGTTATTTTCAGCTAGGCTAACGACTGCCCTCCCTGCGGATGAGTTGGTGTGTATATGGGAACACTTGTTCAATGTTTTGAATGAGGGTCAAAATTACAGGTTGAATTGGGGGAGGGGGTCAATATTCGTTTGGGAGATCTTTATAACATCAGCTGATATAATTATGAAAATAGCTGCCAATCTTTGGTCAAGGTCAAGATCAAATTTGTAATTTTTTGGAGAACATGTCAGTTTGATTTGAATTTGTACTGCTGGGTCCCCTTTCAATAACTTGTCCGTATGGAAGGGCATATACTGTTATCCTTGTTTCATAGTCTAAATGAAATAATTTCTTTGCACCTGATGCATAAATGAAGATAAGAAAGGCTGGGAGTATATATGAGGCTCCGCATGGGGGTTACCGGATAATCACATAATCACAATTCCTTTGCCTTGGTAATCACGTACATGTAATCAAAAATACATTCTGCTCTGGCATAGAATGTTATCAAGTCTTGGTAATCAAAAAAATCCCAAAATTGATGCTTTGTAATCATATAATCATTAAGTATTTGGAGATGTAATCAAATAATCTTAAAATAATAGGCCTGGTAATCACGTAATCAAAAATCCCATGCAGCGGCTCATATATCTCAAAACGAAGGGAAGACATGTGTTTTAGGTCACTAAAATAGTTCGTCCTAGTTTTTCATTCTGATCTGAAATCTAAGCAGACATCCAAGGCAAGACGTAGTTTAAGAGAAGACACCATAAAAATATGTTGGAAGATTTTTTTCAGATACTACTGTGCCAGTGAAATCGTTCCTCGACGGAAATGTTCACTGGACTGTCCTCTACAAAGTCGGTGTTTTTGCGCTGATTAGAAATCCGCGATAACCGTGACGGGTGAAACATAAGTCTATGAAAAATATCATTAAAAGATCTTATCAACTGAGACAATTTAATCAACGCATGAATAGCATTGTTCTTTACAATTATTGCATTTTTATGCCGATCAGAGATCCATAAAGGCCACCAATATGGACAAACATTAGCATAGAACCCTACTGGGAACATGTTTAAAGATCTTATGTGCCGCTGAATGGATGAAACCGTTTCTAGACAGAAATATTCACTGGATAGTCCTCTAGGATTTGTTTTTTGTCCTTTTATCCCCTCGCCAACGGAGTTGCGATGGGGATATAGTAACGGGAGTTTCCGTCCGTCCGTCCGTTCGTAACATTCTTGTGGACACTCTAGATTAAACATCTTTTGAGGGATTTTAACCAAACTTGGTATACAGTAGTACATGGAAGGTTTAGAAGCCTATTGATTTTCAAGGTAAAAAGTCAAGGCCACAGCGGGACTTTGAAATTTTTGCAGGCGAAGGGATGCTCCGCTTTGCGGTGCCCTCGTTGTATTTCTGTTAATGGTACTCTTGATCATTAGGAATTTATATTTTCTTTATTAGAAATATAAATTTGGGCATCACAATTGGTTCATGTCATATGATATTAATTTCTTTTATTGCTTATCAGGACGATTTCATTTACTGCATTGCTATTGGTAATTCTAATAAAGTTTCTTTAATCATTAAGCCCATGTTAATCTTCGGGACATCCAACGCGTACCTAACGATCTCCTGAGGTTTTCTTGAAATTTGAATCTCCATCTCACAAATGTTCATTGCAAATTTTATTACATTTCTATTGTTGGTTCTTTAAAAGAAAGATTTTAAAGTTTACTCACTGATGGCTGTGTTAAACTCTTGACCCATTAGACTTTGACATCATGAACCGTAGGACTTTCATACGTATAAAACTAGATCGCGGTATGATCACAATAATTTATGTCAAATGTTAATTATTACATAACGGACTCAGTCGGTGGACTCAACTTTATACAAGGACACATTGGTCATATTTGATCATGGTACAACTCATCCGATCTGACGAAATTTTAAAGAGGAACACCAAAGGACTATGTTATGTCAAGTTCGGTTCCATATCGCCAGGTGACTCTCAGGTAGATTTTAATTACTGCTAATTTGCATAAATGCCTATTTTGACCATCTTCCGACACATTTTTAAAGGTAAGCCACCGAAGTTCTACCTGTACCAAGTTTGGTTTCATTTTGCCGGTTTTTCAGAAAAGACTTTTGAACTTTACTAATTCTCGAATAAACAGAGGCCATAGCTTCTAGGAAGTGGTCATAGAACAGTATTGTGAATATGGACCATCCCTGACAAAACTTGATTGTTTGGTCAAGTGCCCAGAGAAGAAGGACGCCAAATGATAGCTGACATGGTTCTTCCGACCAGATGACAATAAGAAAGTATAGAATGTACGGCATTAGAATCCTGATTGTTTGTGATAATAATAAGTCCGATGCTATAACTTTCGAACAAATTAAACTTAAAAGTAAATAAATATTGTTGTAACAACACACAATGCAGCAGCAAGCAACATAGTGAATGAAGTTGATTTGTCCACCAAATTACCTGAAAAATATCGAAAAGAATCATATACGGATATTATTGTGTATAAAATATTATGTATGTTGTTTAACAGTATAATACATGTCGCTTATGTGGTTTAGTTTTCATTTATTAAAAAGGCGATGATTGCACTCTACATCTATTTTACTTGCATTGCAGTGTACCTTCTTCTCAGAAGTGCAAAATCTACAGCCATGAAAAAATTTTGGAAAGACAATAAGGTAAATGACAAACTGCAAAATGGTTATGTCCAGTAAACTATGAATTATAGTTTTCCACACCAAATTTTTTAACTTCTGTCGAAATAATACCAATGAATAACATACATGTATATTGAACGCATGGAAACATACTTTATATGTACACTGTCTGGTGCTGTATAGATTCAACACAATTTCAAACAGCTTTCAATTTTTGCAGCGCAAAACGACAAATAGCCAATCTTCAAACTTTTCAACTCAGACCTTTGATTTATGATTGTGTCTTTTTTTTCGAACAATCGAAAGCGATATCTATATATTTCTAATATATTTTATACGCTACTTTCCAATGAATCCGTCCAGCATGAAGTTCTTTATATTAATGTCTGAAAATTCCAGAAGGTGTAATGTTACCACTTAACTACATTCCCACTTCTAACTTCTATAGCATAAGCAAGAATATTTATTTCAACACTTTATGAAGAAAGTTCGGGGTAATGTTATAGATTCTTCATTCCGCCTGTTTATCATTTTTGACGTCAGATGTTTTATTCTTCTATAATGTTGTTCTGTATCATCTGTAGATGTAAACAGAAGTCTTTGTGATTTTAATCACGGATTTGGGGTCCATTAAGGGGTCTAAAGGGGACTAACCTGAATGAGGCTTGTCACAGGTACTCCTCTTTCATTTTTTAGTTTAGTGGTTTTATTTTATACAGTATTGTTCCTTGCAATCTGTAGATGTGCCAGAAGGTCTCGGATGTTTTTATTTGTTGATTCGGGACCCATTAAAGGTAAAAAAGGACGATTGCTTTAAAAAAAGCTTGTAACGGGAACCACCCTTTCAATTTTGACTTTATGGGTTTTATTTTTATGTAGTATTATTTCTTATTCGTGAACATCATGAGGACGTAAATATCTAGGTGAAGCCGTGCTTGTTTCTGCAACATGTCCAGAAAAATCGTAAATATGTCGGTTTTATTTATTTCTTATTATGTTCCTTCCCCACCATATAATTATAACATACTGACAATGGCGACTTGGAAACTCAATCGCCATATTCATTTTTTAAATTTCGTATCATTCAAAAAAGAAAACTGAACGAACTGAAACACTAACGACAGATAATAAAATTCTCGTCAGGTGTCAAGTTCTACAATTTTTATTCATCTTTATTTACAAGAAGTTTTGCACTGTCAGCTGGATTTTGAATGACCAGACTTTATTTGTGTAGCCCAGACAAACTATAAGGCTATTATAAAAATTCATTGACTAAACAGTGCATTTAATATAAAGGAAATACAGTCGACTTTCGTTATCTCGAACACAGATAAGTCGAATTTTCGGATAATTCGAAGTAAAATTTTAGACCCTCTACAGTATACTAGTAATCTAGCTAAATTTACTCTTGATAACTCGGACTTTCGATTAATTCGAAGAAAATTGACTGGTCACTTCGAGTTCGACATAGCGAGAGTCGACTGTATATCCAAAAGTATATTGAATGTTACATTAAGAAAAAGTTTTAGCCAATACTTTCGATTGAAAACAGAATATAGCATTTTGCTTATATGTGATCTAGAAGATGACTTACCAGCAGACTTGAAACTATCACTTAAACTCTGAGAAGTTGCTTCAATGGAGATTCAGGCTGAAAAAGATGCAAAATAATCAAAATCTCAAAATTTATATAATTTTTGTCAAATTAACGGAACACGAAAGTTTTACTTGTACAAAAATTCTTATTGGGTAAAACATTGATGATCACTGTTTCGGCATTGATCATGGCGTTGTGGCGTCCAGGTGTTTCCCTGGCTGTAGTGGAAGCTGTCTTGAAACGGTTGCATAAATTTTGCAAAAGGATTGGACGATCTTGCTGTCGCTCCTTAGATGTGATGGCCTATGCCGACGCCGATCGGTTACACTGTTGGTAGCTAAAAACCATTCGTGAAGACAAAGTATGGTGCTATGATTGCACCTGAAATGTCTGAAACTTCTCATGCTGAATTTCCAGCTGTAAGCATGTCTGTAGCAAGATTGCGTTCAACATTAAGAACGGTCCATTTTGTAAGCTTGATAATGAAATTATCCTCTCAAATTTTCTTTTGAAAAAATTTGTTAACAACTTCAAGAAAACGATCAAGAAGAAGTTTAAAAGTTATCAGCATGGGTTGCACGTGACAAACCTGGGTTTTTACCGAGGGTGCCAGAGATATGATTACTTGAACTCACAACAAAATTTTACCTGTAGTTGTACCCTTAGGCACATGTTTAATGTATAACATTTGGGATTTCGTCGGAGACAGGTTTACTTGAAGGCTGTTGACATAATACAGAAAGATATTCTAAATATAAAAAGCAGTATACAAAAATCAGTTCAAACTCATGAATCCAGAGAAGATGACAGATTCGATTATACATGCATGAATTCCAGAATGGATTGAGACCAGGTGCATCGGCAGGGTACGCACCTTCTGCTTTGAATGCATCACCCGTCATGCAACCCCAAAATCATGCCAGAACACATTCGGTAGGAAAAACAAATGGACACATGTAGGATCTACGGCGACGAAAACAAGAATTATTTAATTTGAAAAAAAAGTCTATATATTACACATATTATTATTGGAACAAAAGGCACAAGTAACTCAGTATTCTATACCTAGCAACAGTACACATTTCGGAAAAAATGAACCGGAAGAGATGTGTAGTAAAATTTTATATAGGGCTAGTGGCCATGTCAAAGTTTTACTTCTGAATATACAAATGTGTCCTCAATTTTTGACAACCTGAACTTAACCCCCTTAGGTCAACAAGCCTTCGTTTGAACGGAATGGAATTTGTACTTCACAAAGGTGATTCATGCAAAATGTTTACGAAGATTTTTATTATTTAATAAATATTTTATTTCATTTTATTTTATTGCTTTGAAAACGACGTTAAAATTCGATTCCATGTATTTATTACCTATACACCAATTGAACAAATTAAATCTTTATGACACAGATATACGTCACGCAGAATTTTATAGGGAGTTCGTATTGTTCAGCTTCAATGTTTTAAGTTACGTATTGTGATGTCCGCTACGATTGCCGTGTATGAACAATGTTCTATTCGTAGTTTCATTTGTTTGTAGGGAGTTGTTATTTTTTGTTAAATGTATTCTTTTTTTTTTTAAAGCGGCGTGGTGGTCCAACACCATTTCTGCGTGAGAACGATGTTGGTGTCGTCTCAACGGGTGCAACATGTGGGGCAGGACATGCTTACCGTTCCGGAGCGCCTGATGTCATTCCCGGTTTTTATAGTAGTTCCCATTTTCCTAGCTTTAGTTTTCAGTGTTGTGTCTGTGTTTTGCTTCTACATTTGTGTTTGTGTTTAATCGTTTAATGGTAATGGTCTTGTCTGGTCCTTGTGTTTAATCGTTTAATGGTAATGGTCTTGTCTTATGAACTTCGGTATTCTTCTTATTCTATTTACTAGTGGTTGTAAATAAAAAGATGCTTAAAATAGTGTGTATTTGTTTTTTCTGAATAGTCGATTTTCTCTGTGTTTCATAGAAGACATGTAAAATGTCTGACACCCTGGAATATGGTTCTCATAGATCTTAAGTTCACTATTAAAAAATGTTTCATCAGAAAGGCTTCGTACAATATAAGTCATAATTCACCATGTATGGTTCTAGAGGTTTTTCTTTAAAGGTGCTCCCATTCAAAATAATGGTTAAGGCCGGATTTCGGCACATATGTCCATAGATCATAAGACCTTCATTTAAAAACTGCGAATATCATTTGTTTCAATTGGTGATACTAAAGAAAGGAGATTTTGCAATACAAAACATTTGGACCCCTCAAGAGGTCATTCGCTCGCAATTATTTTTATTTGAATAATGTATCCTGCTAAAGTATTATGGCATAATGATAACTCTTATTAAATAGATTTCTAAAGATTCTCTCACCGAATTCCTGTTAAAGCATCCCCATTTGAATATCAGAATGCTCTTGTCCTTAAAACCGTCCTTGACAAATTTGGCTTTATTTGGCCGAGTAGTCTCGCGAAGATCTAAATTCGAAAAAAAGCAAGAGGCGAACAATGAACACAAAGTGATGACATCGGT
Organism: Lithophaga antillarum; assembly: GCA_028566495.1. Lineage (NCBI taxonomy): Eukaryota > Metazoa > Mollusca > Bivalvia > Mytilida > Mytilidae > Lithophaga > Lithophaga antillarum. Next base: position 7,605 of record JAOXYI010504730.1, read on the forward strand.
TCGCTAGGTCCAAGCCTTTTTGTATTTTTTAATGGCTTCAAGCACGCGATGTTATTCCGTGTATCAATTGATTGTAGACAAGTGTTATTAATGGTATTGTTTCACTTCAAGAAATCGCGGCTTGTACACAGGCTTCAAGACATGACTGCATTACGCAAGCACAACAGAAGATCCACCTATCAATTAATCTGTTGTCAGTCCTAGTTTCATGTGATTGCTCGTATTGTCTAATCTTCTGGGTTATTTAAGAAATAATTCATGGTAGTCATAGATTTGTTGGAAATTTCAATATGGGTGGGTATTATATTAGTATTTTCCCCCGAAATGCAGTGAGTGGTAAAATATTACAAATTTAATGCTTATCTCACGTTAAAATGTCAACAAATCCATGGCTTTCATAATTATGTCGATTTTAATACGACGAAAAACAACAACTTTCTGCACTTAGGCGAACGCATTCACCAACTGTAAGTTGCTTTTCTTAAAAATGAGACAAAACATAGAATTCAGTTTGTGTTTTAGTTAACAGCTGGGTTGTCTACTCATAGATACATTTTCAGACATTTATATAACAAAATACAACTTTCACGTGTAAAAAAAATTAAACTAGCAGAATCGTAGGAGCGATCTACGCCTGCTTTAGGTATAAATGTATTGGAAATTGTATCATGTCGTAATTCGTGTGACGAATGTAGTACGTCAAATTAGAATTTTAATTTTCTTTTCTAATTATATACTGCAGTTGACTTCTAATGTCCAGATTTTGATCTACGATTGTTTGGTATTCAGATATTCGTAAAGAAAAAATCCTAGTTATTCAACGACACCTGTATTTTATTTCCGAGAACTTGTTTTGTCAAATCATGAAGGAAATTCGCGTATGGATATGAAGAAGTAATGGAAACTAATCTGCCCTCGATGACAACTGACACATATAAATGTGTAAATTTCTTTGGCTGCATACGGATAAAACGCCGTAGGTTACAGGTTTTCTACTTCTGGATAACACCTTTTGACCACCACATTAACGAGTAAATTGATTACAACTTTAGCTTTGTTACTTTTTATTCTTTTTTTGTGACTATTAAGTAATTCTTCTTTTTTAAAAAAAATATAATAACGTTAGACATTCTGACTTACTACCAGATTCCAGACTGTCCTTTAAACACTGGGACGCTATTGTATCATTGGCTTTAAGACAAGCTACAAAACAAGCATTATAGTTATTGAAAACAAGAAAAAATATTAAAACTTGTCAAGTCTTTAACGACCATAGTTTTGTTCAGTTTGATTCTTTCATATTGTTTCAAATATTTACTCGTATATCCACTCATTGTTAACAGACATTTGTAGCTATGTTCAGCAGGACGTCTCTTCCAATTTAACAGCTGATAAACTTTAACTACCCAAAAATCATAGCAATTATTTCTTTCCAAATATTTCCAAATGTCACCCGTAGCAGCAAAAACAATTAGGGCAACTAATATATCAATACAGAGAAAATATGGTCTATTAAATCAGTTATAAAATAAGATTAGAGTAGGAGATGTAGAATAAAACATTGTTTATATGGAAGTTTCTTTGCAATTAGAAAGACAGTTGAAAAATATTTTTTAAGTTTTATTTGATCATAAATATGAGGACCCTTCACACTTTTTATATGACACTCTTTTGGGGTTTATTCAAAATGCGCTCCATCCTTACTTTAACACTGATAGAAAACGGCAAAAAATATGTATTCAGTTACTAAATAAAACTTGTTTAGCTACTAAATTAAAGCATTATTTCACGGCTTTTACTTGGTGTATCGAAATCTTGTTATATCCAAGAATGTTATATTAAAGCATAATTCTATTGTTTCAAAATGGGTTAATCCATATGTTATTAAGCACATAAAAGAGAAGATTGTCTTTCTTTACCCGAAGCATACTGTCAAAGCAAAAGCTTCCTGCCGAACCAAAACAAAAATTGATATAATGTACCTTTATTGGCATTAAACAGTGAAGCCGATTAAACAACGACTCTGTGACAATGTCAGAGAAGTTGCATAGAGCGTCGGAAAAGCTGTCAGTGTTTCGCTTCTCGGCATGGGACAATATGACGTCAAGACGACGACGGGATCATTAAGGGATTGCATTGTTGTTTAGAGTATCAATGACGGAATTATTCGTCGACAATATTTTTTCACATTTCAAATTACAGCTTAGTAGGGTATACTTCAAACACTGTCATCAACAAAGAGAATTTCTGAGAGTGTTAGATATGAACGTATTCTGCAGCAACATGAAATTATTATACTACGTCTACAAAAACCAAAACAGATTTTCATGTAAGTGTTAAATATAGTAAGGAATATGTTTAAGAATACAGAAATGAAAACAACACACACACACACATACATGTTTGATAACAGTGTATTTTTCATACAAATTCTACCTTACAGCGTAAGAGAAAATTATTATACAGTTGGCCGATACAAGTAAAACTAAAATGTTAGTGAAAATATACAGTGGATGAAATCTGATTTCTATTCGACTTTGCAGAGAAAATCTATGAATACAAGTGTACTATCTGACGAACATCGATTATAGAATTTTGTTTCATTCTTGCGAATACTTGATTGCGGTAAAAAATTAAGACTTGAGGTTTACAGTTTCTGTATGTTTTATTGTATGCGCAAGTACACTCTCAAAATAATTCAATATTGCGGTAGAATGTGTATAAATTCATACGGCACAGTACATTTCATGAGGTCGGACTATCTAACGCTTATTTGTAAAAATAATGTACGTAACGTCTGATGCAAACATTATACCTGAATTGTGCAAGTTTTTGTCAATTACTACGCATCACTATAAATAAATTAATTTCTTGCGTTACAGCTTGGACAATATCATTGCAAGACCACGAATTTTAGCATTTCAAATAATCAAAATATTATGCGTATTTTTGCTGCCGCTAACTATGATTTTTAAAATGATTGATTGTTGTTTAACGTCCAGCGAGCAATATTTCAGCTATATTCAGGACCAGAACAAATTAATCAATGCTCAATAGTTAAAAAGGGGAATGGGCATACCATTGGGCGGAAAATTTTGACTGCCAGTCGAAAAGGAGGATACAGTGGCTAGGGGAGGGAAATTTAGCCTTGCAACTGGCCACTTACGGACCACTCTCGAAGAGCTTGTTACAAGGGTTCTTTAACGTTCAAAGCGTGCCATCTCCCAACACAGGACCTCGGATTTTACGTCTACATCCGACGGACGTTGGTTGTATATTTATGATCACGCACAAATCGGCGGTCATTCCGTTTAGGAAGGGTCGTACCCCGTTAGGTGAAGAACTTGGGTCCTATTTCTATACCCCGGAAACCCTCGGGGGGGGGGTTAAAATGAAGATAACTTCGTGGACACTATATATGTGAAAGGAGGGGGTATGATAAGAGCCCTTTTAGCCCCCTAAAATGAAGACCTTTCAACATGACAAAACCTGGCTCAAGTTAGTGTACAATAAATTTTAATAAGTAACTGAGTCATATTTATGCACATAACTGGTTTATGACGTCACAACGATGTGATAAAATTGTCATTATTTGGCGTTTTCGGTCAGTAATATAAATTTTTTGCAATTTTTAAGTAGTTTTTGATAGCATTTTTGAGCCAGAGCGAGTACCAATACAATATTCATATTTTCAATGTATCTTATATCTTACACCATATGGTGTGATATTGATTTGGTAATCGTCTTGGCTCATAATTAATTCTCGATAAAACTTGTGAAAATGTGTCAATGTTTCGGATTTTTGCAATTTTCTTCAAAAAGGACTAATTTTGAGGCTCAAATCTGAAGAGATTACTACAAAGATGAAAATAAATTTTGTATTTTCTGAACCTGTGTATAATTAAATTGTGGTAAATGATGATGTACAGAAACTTTATAATTGTTCAGTTATAGGGGCAAAACAGGGTCTTATCATACCTCCTGCTTTATACGGATTATTTAAGACAGTTTTTTTTTCAAAGTGAAATGACATAACTTCATATTCTTCTTTAAACTGCTGGTTTGTTTTATGACTTGAGCTTCATTATGTACGAAATAGCTTAAAATAACATCATGGACATATTTATATTGTAACGTCCAAATATATAAGAATAATTATTTGTCTGTAAATAAAATATTCTTAAGGATATCCATTAAACTTAGCTGTAAAAGATAAGATTATGTAATAGTTCGAGAATCGTTAAGCAGGAATTTTTCTGCTAAAGCGATGGTTACATGTGTTGAAACAGCACGAAAGCCATAGACAGTAATGATTAAATGTGGAAGCAAAACGAATTATTAACGTCACAGAACAATTATACACTTCATGGCAATAATATATGCGGGAAGGTAGCTTAATAAATTTGTGTCTGTGGTTAAGATAACTCTTAAAAGATGGGTAAGTATTATGGGGTTGACTAAGAAGCTTGACATATCTGCTTTAGCCAAGTTTGCACTAATGCCTATGTATTTTCAGACATATCAAAATCTAGGCAAACTAAGATGAAAGTAACATTACAAGCGGGTTAAAAAAATGTGCATTTATCCCATGAGAGTTTAATACCAACTTTTATATCCATGACATTTAAAGGATGGATAAATGAAGCATAGCGTAATTTATAATTACACATGTAGTTTATGTACACAGTAAAATGAAGACTTGTGACATATAGATTTGAAGATAGGCAAAGAGCTGAGAAAAAAATATAAGGAATTTGGTCATCTATCACTTTATTTACACAAACATAAGAAAATACTCCATCAACGAATTTGTTAATAATTATAGTGTATAATCATGTAAATATACAAAACAAAAGAAATAGTTCAGGCCAATAGCTGTCGCATATATGGTCATTGTTGAAAGTAAACGATTTATGAGAATAAGAGAGAGTACGAAGATTACCAATCATCATATATGTCTTATCGATAAAATGGTAAGGAAGGTTTAGAATTAAAACAAGATCTTTTAGTTTTTATTCATAGGCGTGACAACCCATAAAGGTATGAATAAGGTAACTTTGTTTAAATAAAACTTGTCATTATAACTCATCTTTACCTTTTAGAATTATCTTCTTAAAGTATAGCTGAATTCGATCTCTATGAATGCTAAAATGGAGCAAGTTCTAAAAGATGTAAAACAACTGTTATGTGTGGGTGTAGCTGTCATTTCTGTCGCTATAATTTGTTTTGGGGGGAGGGGGCATATACCCATTTTTTTCAATACTGGCATCAGACAATTTTTTATATGAGTAAAAATTCTTTTTTTAAATATTACAGTTACAAACGTAGAAGGTAAGAAATTTCAATTTTGTAGAACAAACAACCTCTACAAAAGATACATGTAGAAGGATATACATCTAAGTGAAAAGACAAATAATGGTTACATCATCGATCGGGACATTAATTTGTTAAGAGGAGAATTATGCCACCGTACATGTAAATGCTGATACAATTTACGTATAAAGGCTACCAAGTAAATAGTGACTGCCGAAGATATCTGATGTTTCAAGCTGACAGTGAAACGTAATCAGTCGTTGTGTTCTTCGTAAGATTTATCGTTAAAATTCCGTTGGTCTATTCTCTTTTAGAAAACAAAGCTGAAACATTTATGATATAGCGCTAGTATTATGGAAATATTCTTCTCGTAGCTGAAAGGTTTCGTTTGTCTTTTAATGAATCTGGACGAACACCCACATGTCCTTTAATGAATTTGGATCACCACCGAAATATATTGGGTGTAATAATAGCCTTGAAATCTAGTACATGCAATATTACGGAGGCGTTCTGCAATGATGATGTCTTCGAAGATGTGTTTGGTATTATCAGAACAAAATGAATACATGCGTAAGTGTTAAATGTTTTTTAAATCTATTTTATCTATTTAACATCTTTATAATTTATGACCCCATTGATAATAAAACGACACTGACATCAAGTGCAATATCTAAAGAAATAGTGATAAAAACTTTTATAAATATCAATGAGAGAATCATTATCAACATTTGCTTATAAAATGCTATAATATGTTACATGTAAAAGCAGCTATATTGTTTTTATAACAACTTACTGCCATACGAATTCTCCATGCACTGAACGTCAATAGGAAATGCAATCATACTTCCTTAAAAAAGAAAAAAAGGCGTCAAATAATTACAAGTAATTAATAAAACAACTAACACAAAGAAAACAAAAAGGAACAATAAAGAAAAAGAAAAAGAATTAAAAAATACAATACCAAACAACTAAGCTTATATAAAACAAAGAAAGTATAAATTCTAAAAGCTTATGAAATTTTAAAATATAAATTAATGTTTTTTTTAATGGTGTGTTACTTGGCGAAGGAGATACATATATGGAAAATGAAAAGATCCGAACCGCAACATAAATCTAGGTCAAGAAATCTAGGAAGAAAGAAAACAAACAAACAAAAAATAAAGAAATGAGAAGTGTTAAAAGAAGTTACCACATGTATATATTAAAGTTGAGCTTGACAAACTTTAACATCCAATATTTCTAATAATACACATCAAATATTAGAACATCTTAATTAAGCATTAACATATACTCTACATTGTAAGCAACTTAATGGAGATATCAAAATGTCTACTGTTGCTTACTTTTGACATATAGGACTGAATTCTACTACTAGATTCAACAAATCAAATAGCAGAAATGCCTGCAATCTTTGTATATTACAAGTTTCTTTCCACACACATAAACAAATGTAAAAGCCAACGTCATGAATAATAAAATCGTACATTTAATTGGGACAAAACATGGTATTGGCGTTCTGCTGGAATCAAGTTAAAAGGTACTATTAAGTATAAGTATTATAAATGAATATGTACCAAATTTAGTATTATATATTTTTTTTTACTGAAAGAGAGAAAGCGGTATGAGGGACATCTTGTTTTCTCGTGTTATAATATTTCAGTTTTTTTTGTATCCTTTTATGCTCTCCGAAAAATTACGGGAAGCATATAGTTGCCACTTTGTCCGTCCATCCTTCAATCCGTCCGTATGTTCGAATGTGAGTTTCCGGATGATAACTTGAATACCGTTTGAGGATTTGAGTTATACTTTTGCATATTTATTACCAACAGTGAAATACAGGCCAAGTTCGATTGTTACTATGATGCATTTATGGTTCAAGAGTTATACCCCTTGAAAATACGACAAATTGTCAAATTTTGGATTTCCGGATAATAACTTGAATATTTTTTCAGGACTTGAGTTATACTTTGCACATTTATTATCGACAGTAAAAGACAGATCAAGTTCGATTTGGACCTTGATAGCATGTATGGGCCAAGAGTTATGCCCTTGAAAATACGAAAAACTGTCACATTTGGGGTTTCCGGATGATAACTTGAATACAGACTGAGATATACTTTGTATATTTATTACGTAAGGTGAAATACAGGTCAAGTTCGATTTTGATCATGATCGCATGTAGGGTTCAAGAGTTATGCCCCTGAATACGCAAAAAATCGTAAAATTGGGGATTTTTGAATGATAACTTGAATACCGTTCAAGAGTTTGAGATATACTTTTGCATAGTTATTACTTATGGTAAAACACAGGTCAGGTTTGATTTTGAAAGTGATTGCATGTACGGTTCAAGGGTTATAACCCCTGAAAATGTGACCCTGAAATTTGCTCTATGCCGTCTTTTGTGGAGTTCGGGGAGCATACGTCGGTTCTACCGACCTTTTCCCTGTGTGTTTTACCTTTGATTTTGGTCTTGTGTCAAAATTTACGATGCTATCTGAGTATCTGAGGTCTCGAATGAACAGTGATCTTAGAGTCCAAGGGCCAGCCTTTTCTTCAAAATAAGGAGATATCTATGGCCAAATGATCTATACACCGTGTCACACACCCAGTCCTCCTCATTTTTGGGCCGGAGATTTTTCTACGCCCATTTCCTTCCTTTTTGTTATTAAAATCTGATAGATTGTTTTACCTCAAGATAAAATACCCACATTTTATAGTTGG
>JAOXYI010505838.1:0-15634 GCA_028566495.1 Lithophaga antillarum
AAAAGGGCCATAACTCCTGTAAAAATGCTTCAATTTTAATATCGTGACGATATGATCATTGCCACATCATACCCAGTAATCCTACCAAATATGAAGAAAATCCATCCAAAAATGAAAGACTAGTTGCTTCTACAAGGTTTGTGACGGACGGACGGACAAGGTGATTCCTATATACCACCCACTCTGACGAGTGGGGGTATAATAAAGTATTCTTAAGTGTGTACAAGGAAAACCATGTGAATTGAATCGTTTGCAGTTCGACGGAAGAATTCAAGATGAACTACACTTACACGAATACAAACCTCCAGTACTAGTCTAAATTACCGACAAATGTGCATTCATTTCCTTAAACTATGGATATATTTTCTGTTTGAACGTTTTCTGATGATTGAAGGATATCTCCGTTTGCGAGAACACCGCAGTTGTATTACTCATCAACATTGTACTGATCCATCTCTTTGTATCAATTATCTGGAAACGAAACCGAAAAAAGTAAATTATACCAGATTTGCTACTACATTCCTGGTACATTATTTTATTCGGATGATTTGCCAACTGAAATTGACCTAATCAATGAGTTCCGATATGTTACTAATAGCTACAGGGAATAACTAAGATTTGCCGTTCGTCGATCTACAAGATAGCAAGGCTTACACCCGTAAGAACTTTTCCTGTTTCCGCACTGTTGAAAAAATGTTGCTTACCTATGCTCAAAATTATTAAAAAAATAGTGTACAATTTCAAAAATGTACAACTCCAATGTGTTTCCTTAACGACGACGATATTTTAGGGTTGTGGATGTATGTAAAATCGGAAAGAGTAAAATATGCTGAATAGTTCTTCTCGTCAAACCCTTTCTTGAAGAAAATGTTTAATTCATAAACCCATTGACGCCGAAGTAAAATTCGTCAATAAATTTTAAGTAAGACATACGATTAAATTGCTACATCAATTCTACCACACATTTTGCGTGGCAAGTAGGTGTTCAAATTAATGTTTAAAAACTACACTGATTGTTGTGGAATTTTAAACAATAAATCCAACCGTCGAGAACAAATAAGACCGTTTTCGATCGCCTGAATGTGAAAAACATTTAAAAAAAAAAAAAAAACAAAAAAACAAAAAAAAAAAACGGTTCACAAAAACCTGCATTTTCTTTCCCAATGTACAACTTGGCACCAAAATCAATAAAAACAAAGTAATCTCATTGGACATATGTTTTACGGACCAAAGTAATAATCCTATAAATTTATATAATCCTGGAAAACGTCTCACCATTCTAGTTCCTAAAAAGGGACCTATACTGAGTTCCGGGCTGAAATCGGGAATTAAGGGAAAAAAGATTTTCGATTACAAAAGGACAAAAGGAAGGTCTTTTTAAAATTTTTTATTTATTTATTTATTTATTTATTTTTTTGGTTTCTTTTTTGTCTGTTTTCTTTTCTGTTGTGCAATTAAAAGAAAAAAAAAAAAAAAGCACTGAAGAAATATAACATGACGACCAGTAAAATTACTGATTCCAACATTTTGGAGAGTGTATAGTAGCTACGGCGGACCTGAGTCTCATATATACCAAGGTGACCTCAACAACGAATCCAATAAATACAAGAGATTCCTAATATCTCGATGAAACCAAAAAAATCTTTACCCAACTCATGATTGTGTGAAACTGTTTTTTTGCTGTCGGAATTGTCTGCCTTTTAGGAATTTTGTAGGATCGACAACTTTTGGTGTGCGTGTGATGTTCGAAACATTTTATTATTCGCTAGCTGGATTGACGTCATCAGGGGACATGACACTTCTGGTCTTAGTAAAAAAATATCTTCCTAGAAAAGAACCTTAACAATTTGGCGAGGATAACAATAGAACAAAGACACCGTTTACATATTTGATATACAAAAAAAAATGTGTATGTTAAACCGTCACCCCCCAAAAAATTATTTTATGTTTATGTATTGGAGGAAAAAATGTTCATTTGATAACGTACAGAAAACTGATAAAAGGAACAAAAAGAAAACATTCTTATGCGGTGATGATTGCTACTTTTTCCACTTCATATTTCTATGTTTTGTTTATATATCTATACTGACGGACAAAAGAAAGGATACAAAAGTTTGAATAGATAGAAATTTTATGATTTGTATGAATGACCTAATTTCTGATATACCAGTGTGTTGTAATCATTTCTAAGCAGAATAGAAGCAACAACTTCAATGAAAACATTTAAAGCTCTCTTCCAACATCAGTTTTCCGTAGAAAGGTGGTAAACAAGAAATCTCAAATTTGACCATGATGAAAAGAGTCAGATGTTTAACTAGGAAGAAGAATGACAAATTTTTCACTAAAATGGGTTAAACTTTAATGAGTTAAAAATTTTGAACACAAAATGACGGATGCAACTTGAATTTTAATGAAAAAAATTCGGGAGGGGCACTTTTTTAATCCCCAATGTTTTGGTGACCTCCAAAAATTTTATAGCATGAATTGATTCTTTACACTAAAAAAGTTATCCATACAAAATTCCAGTGCTCAATTCGCTGTATTTTTGTAGATCTGCACTTTCAAATTAACGGCTCAATGTTAAAGCAACATAAGTGTATCCTTTCTTTTGCCGTTGAATATATATTCTAACTAGAACTAGAAAGTGATAAATAAATAAATAAATCTATGTGAGGTTTTACACAGTATTTTTGTAGCGAAAGTCACAGAAAGTGTTTCCGTCTTGCATGTGATTTAAAAAGAAATCTACTTTTGCTACATCGTATTACAAGCATATTTATAAAATCGGCATATATTTCATATAGTATTATCTTTTTTTTTTCTCTAGAAGGTACGCTCATTTGAGAATTTACATTTGGAATTTTTGTTTATTGTCTTAACATGCATATTGCTTTTTTATACTGTCGTCTGTCATCAACTTTCACTTCTCAAACTTCGCCGAAGCCACTGCACAGATTGAAAGTTAAATTGGAAGAAATGCCCCATTTATGACTCTATAAAATTAATGATGTTTGTGTCAATGATTTGTTTTTATTGGGCCAAAATGTCACTGATAATCTTGTCAGACACCACGTGGCAGATAGTACCATACCTGAATGTGAATATTCCTTGGATGGTTCTTCAGCACGTTTGCGTTCATGGTGCTGAATATAAATTCGAGATGGCTGTTTCTGCAGGACAGTGTTTAACATTGCATTCTATTGGTAATGCCCTTAAAGATCTTCTTCTTGGAAAAGCTGTGACAGTGAAACAGAAATAATTTGTACAAATAGATGTTTCTAATGCTGACTGGAATAACTGAATGAACGCCACCGAGAAACATGCTAGGCTAGGAAAAAACTCAGACAGATAAACCGACACTTTTCATGACTGATCATGGAATAGTCTTTTACCAAGATTATGTTCCTTGGAAACAACTGAGAACGTTATATCGAGACTATTCATGATTGATCATGGGACGTTATTTCACCAAGTTTGAGTTCCTTATGACGATCGCAATGCCAAGATGGCAATTACCGAGGTACACAGTTTAACGTTAGACCTAAGTGGAAATGTGTTTAAAATCTTTCTCCTGGAAATAATTGAAACAATTAAACTGATCATACTGAATCAGTGGATGGTGTTTCACCAAGTTAGTGTTTTAATGCTGATAAGAAGTCCTAAGTGACTGCCACTGAGAAACATGGTTTTGCATTGGATCATACATTAAATGCACTAATATACCTTCTTTTCAGAAAATTAAGCCAAAAGTGTTCATGCTTTATCATAGGATTGTCCGTTACCAAATTTATGCTTTCATGCCGATAGGAATCTAAGATAGCATCCAACGGAAACATAGCTTAACAATGGGCCTTATGGAACATAAGCCAAACCATTTTCTTCTTAGAAACAACTGAGATAGTTAAACTGAAACTTTTAGTGAATATCACTGGACAGCTCTTTAGCAAATCTTTTTATGCCGATTTGAATTTCAAGGTAGTTACTATTGGGGAACACAGTTTATCTTTTGATTTTATGGGAAATGCATTTAAAGATAATTACCGTACCAATCGAATCGAAGCTTAAACTTTTCATGACTGATCATTGAATAGTAGTCTTTTTTTCCAAATTTATGATTGTCATACCTAACGGAATTCCAAGAGTGGAATATATAACTGAAAATTGGATCACTCATCGGCAATGCGCTTAAATATGTTCCGATTTGAAACAACGGGGACCATTAATCTGTAACTGTTCATGACTGACCGTTTGGTGGTCCTTTACTGTATTTGTGTTTTTCATGCTTTTCTTAAGTATCGAGGAACAAAGTTAAAAATTGGAGTCCGAGTGAAAAGTGCTTAAAGTTATTTAAAAGAAGATTAGGGCAATTAATGAAGTGTATCACAAAAAATTCCATCGCTCTTCATAAAGAGACATTGGATTTCGTTTTTCAATTCCGTTTCTCATGCCACGGATGAACATTATTTTCATAGTGGTCTATGACAAACATACTTAAAAATTTCCTTCTGGTAAAACACTGAAATAATGGACACCAAACCGTATATGAATGACATTGGATTGTTCTTTACACAATTTTGTCTTATTCATTCTAGGTAAGTGTTCACCTCTTAACACAAGAGTCTGTGGGAAATATTGTACATCCGACATCATCGTAACAAGTCTGTATGTGTCTAAACCAGTCTGAACAATGTGAAAGCATTTAGACGTTATCTCAATATATATATGAACGGTTCCAGACTGTTTGCACTACTTCAGTCAGATTCTTTCAGACTGATTCAGACAGAATCATACTGGTTTAGGCATTATCGAATATGAACTAAAATTGAATGGAGACGCTTTCAGAATAAACGCAATCTCTTCCGTCCTATTCATACTTTCTATATACTACATAGTCAGAGATTGGGTAAATTATATATTATTTCAGACAGAACACGTCAAAATTAGTACAACATTGTACAAAAATATTTTCAGACTTTTGCTGCCCTGTAGTGAATGCTAAGCTGTATTAATCTAAAATCGAATTTCTTAATACATTACACAGTCGAAATTTCTACACTTTCTTGTTTGATTACCCACGATTAACATAAATTTCCAATTATACGTTTGACAAAACATTTGTTTAATGTGTTTGAATATTTTGCAGGCTGGAGTCTTCAATCAGCTTCCAGGTTTCACAGTGGAACAAAGAATGTCAAGACTCATAGTGTACATATCAGTCTTACTATTAGTACCTATAACGGTAATTCTCTTATATTTAGAATATAATTACACTCCAATTCCTAGATTTTCATATAATCGTGGGAAGGCTATGGAAGAACCTTTCATTCGCAAATATGAAGACATTTTCCATAATTCGACTCGAAAAACAAAAACGATTTTAGTGTGGACTTCATTCTTTACTATGAATTCAGGGAACTGGGCCAAACATATTAATGATGGTATTAAAGGCTGCGATTTCTCGTGTTCAGCAACAAATGACAGAAGCCAGCTTCCACTATATGAGGCTATTATGTTTCATGAAAATGATATAAACTTCCATGATATGCCAAAACTTAGAATAAGACGGCAACCATGGATTCTTTTCACACATGAATCTCCTGCGTATTCCAAAAAAAGTCATAAATGGTTGAATGAGATTTTCAATTGGACCATGACTTACAGAAATCATTCCACAATCTTAGCTACATACGGAAATTACACACTTCAACGACGAAATACAAAACAAACACCACTTGTCTCACTGGACAAAAAGAACAAGACAAGTTTCGCCGTTATTAGCAACTGCATGGATCAAGGAAGACGGTATAAAATTATTAAAGAAATTAGTCGGTATCTCGATGTTGATATTTATGGTTATTGTGGTTTTATAAAATGTGAAAAGAGACCTAAACCATGTCTAGATAAAAAAATATTGGATTTATACAAATTCAGATTATCCTTTGAAAACGCCAACTGTAGACACTATGTAACTGAAAAATACTGGGACACAATACAAAGTGATTCGAATCTTATTCCGATTGTCAATTGGGTAAAAGGACAAAGGAGCCCGACAGTCATTCCGAATTCGTATATAAATATATACGATTTTCCAAATTCACAACAGTTCGTCGATCATATCCAAACTGTAGGTTCTAATGAAACTCTTTTCCAACAGTACTTTGCATGGAGAAAAAGATATCGACCGACTGGAAGTGACATGCTTTGTAGACTTTGTCAGAAACTGCATTCTCCTTACCAGGCTCAGGTTTATTCAGACTTAGATGGCTGGTTTAGATATGATACGTGCCCAAAATTTAATGTAAGTATGAATAAGATTAAATTGGAGAGGTTAGGTCGTACAATTGCTAGATTCTAGTAGTTTACATCCATTTTAGTAACTACAGTTAGAAAACTGTCGAACTTTCATCCAAGTAAGGCGTAACGATGTTATTATAATATATTTCATATATCTTGACGTGCAAGTAATGTAATAAAAGGTTTCTAAGAAACTTTTAAAGCATGACAAAGTCCAAAAATTTACACTGACAAGACAAAAAATTATCTGGCGTGCATCTATAGGTAGACTACATTCTATTACATGAGAAAAAAATCAGAAAGACAGAAATATACGTAATGCAATGACGGTACACCCTAGCTTCATTTTGACAACTAACAGGTAACTAATAAGTTACGAAATAAAATCGTCAAAAATAAATGAGATAATTTATTATTTTTTTTGCCGGGGGTGGGATAGGAAAAGCGTACTTTGATAGGAGTTAGTTTTCTTTCTGGATAATATACAAAGAGTAATCATAAAAATTTCCATTTCACTTTGAAGACTCAACCTCTTTCATCTGATGCATAAATATCATCGGCCTGATATATGCAAAAACAACAGTCAAACAAGAAACAGGGATTGCAATTTTTATGGAAACCTGAGTTTAGGACTTCTTCATCAAATTTTGAAACATTCCGAACAGAAATTCTGACAGTCTTGTTTTATTCTCTGGTACATGTAAACAAGTTATTTACGTTTTTGTAAATTAAATTGAAAAGAAAATGTTTAATTTTTAATAATGACAATGCTTAAAGCCCAGTGCTCGATGTAGATTGACTTAGGTTTCTGAACTTGTCAGAAATTATTTCTTGAATGTGTTATTTGTTGTAATTTCATTATATTAATGGGTTTACAATCGTGTCTGACACTGTTATTTGTGCAGGTATTACTGATTGCTTAAACAATACATATCCTTGTTGACATTTGTCGGTTAGGGATGCTAAGTAGTTCTGATCGCATGATAGAAGGCTTTTAATTTTCAGGAGTGTAAATACTGTTGAGGAATCGTATGTTCTTTTCCGTTGAATGTCATATGATATATGACACTTTTTAAATATATTTTCACGCCAACAGACACGTTAATAATGTAATTATAATGTCATCATGACAGATAGAAATTTTTGTTTTAATTCAATTCAAACAAATATGAATAATTTATTTATTGGTAGCAGAGAAAAAAAGAGAAGTTTTAGTGCGAGCTATTTACAAATGTTGATGAAGAAGTTCTGGACTCAAGTCTTCATAAAAAAGAAGAAAAATAAAATAATTCAAGTCAATTCCTGGACATGAAAACTATAATATAAACATGTCTGTTGAATACAAAGGTCAAATAAAGATCAATTTGAAGTTGGATTCATAGTAATAGCAACTCAGTAATTATGATGAAACTTCGGTTTTCGGATTTAAACTTTTCAGAAGTGAAAAGGCCATAGGCTTCGATTGTCAGAAATATTTTCTTGAATGTGTTTCCTGTTGTTATTTTATTCTATTTATGGATATACAAACATCTCTGGCACTGGCATTTGTGAGCATATTATAGATTGCGTAAAGAATAAAAACCCTTGTTAACATATATCAGGCAATCATTTTCAGCAGTTCTGGAAAAAAATGCATAATAGGAGAAAAGCAGCGAACGTTTGTATAGATGCTGAATACAAAAAAAAAAGATTCCGTGTTCGTTGATAGAATTAAGCATTTAATTTGGTGAATACTGTTTTTAATTGACTTTTGGAGATCTGAATTAATCCGTATCCGTCGACGAATTTAGATTCGCATTTAAGGTAGAAACCGTCGGCGCAGTCTTTCAGGCTCGCACTTGAATACAAAAATAGTCCTTAACGTCTGATTTGACAGTTACCATTCTTCTGCTTCTACACTTTACAGTTTGTTCATTAATGCCCTTGCCTATCAATTCAATGCACCGTTTATCAATATTGGAAAAAGCCAACGATCGTAACTCCATTGCCGTTTATACGATCAGTATAGGTGAGAACCTGGTCTACCTTTCTTGATCTTGCGTAAATGTGCAATAGTGAATCGGAGTCCTTTTTTTATTTTACTACTGAGTAATGCGGGAGTGATTCTGGAAAGATTCTAGCGTGTGAGATTCACGGAACAGAAATTTTTTTTTTCAGAAAAAAACTTATTTGGATAGTTTAATATTACCTTATTACCAGAAAAATATGACTATGGGTTCTTATGAACTGTTCATGTAATTTTTCGTCACGGATATATGAAAAAGTCACCAAATCTCATCGCAAAACCGCTGACTTACATTTTTTGTCTTTTTTTGCCTTTCCATTATTTTATTAAAGATATTTATCCCACTTTATTTAAACCTGCAAAAAAGTTCCAAGTTTATAAAAACAAAAAGTCGGTGTATTATATTTTATGTTACAGGTCAATTACCCTTAGTATCAACATTTGTAACGCCATGTAGCAAATTATATTAACAGCACCTATCGACAACTGGTTAAAAGACGTCATTGATGGTAATTTATTCATTTATGCTATCTGTTTCAGATTTTTGCCATCAGGAAAACTGGATATTGAAGGTGCATTGATTATTATTGTATTGTATATTTTTGTACACTGTATATCGTATACATGTATATGAGGGTCATGTTGAAGATTTATATAACCCAAACAAGCTCAGTTATCATCACATAAAAGCATTATTATTATAATAATTACTATTACTAGTACCCGATCCTTCTGTGATTTTACCAAAAGAACGCGCAACAAATTGTAGATGGATGATTAAAAACAAAGGACAAGGTAGGATAAGAGCCATATTTGGCCTCCAGTTTTGGCAATTTTTAGAGGTTATCATATTTACATAATTTTGTTATTAAACAATTAAATGGATAAGCTTTACAAAACAGTACACTAAATTGTCATAATAATTTCCGTGTTCAAACGGCATGCGCGAACATGACTGAAAACTACAAAAGTACGAAAAAAGTCCAGAAATGTCAATAAAATAAGTAAATTTTGGCTGTTGTAAATATGAGCGGACGCGTGTACCACGAAAATATTTGGCAGACATACAAATGTTGCATTGCTACATTATGTGTAAATATATATTAGTGTTTTGTTTTGTTGAAAACGATGGAAAAAATGCCGTATTTTGAGAATTTGCTACGAAATTGTAATCAACGGCAACTTTATGACGTCAATGTGACGTCAGTTTGGCAAAATTGACTGATGAAATTTTATTTTCTTTAAGTGTAGGGTCTTTAGGTAAAAAATGTCACTATGTGCATTTTGATTTGAAATTTTTCGAAAAAAGGGGCCAAAAAGGGCTCTTATCCTACCTTGTCCTTTATAATCACGGTCAAAGTATATTTTATATGTAACCTCAAAATCTTTCTCATCATAAAAGGAAGAGAACTTCAGCTTTGTGGAAGTTTGGAATATTTCGATAACAGAAGAAATCATCATATTCCATGTGTACGCCTCTTGAGACACTAAGAAACATCCATAAGTATGCACGAGGCTACCGAACGTGAATCATAAAACGAAAGAAAATTTCTCAAGTGCTACACCTTGTGATTGGCCTGAGACACGATTACAGTCAAAGATATCTTGAATACTAGATCTAGCATATATTGCTGAACATAATTTGATCTAACTATGTTTTTTTATCAATCATCGAATTTCCTCTCTACATCTGTCAATTTCTCAGTTTTCCATTCCATGTTTACCTTCATCTTGTTTAAATTTCTCACCATAAATTGTCTGTTAGGAGAATTGGGTCCTTCACTTTTTAGTCCGTCGTTTTTGATATTTTTAAAGATATTAAACACCAGTAACGATCTCTGATCTAATATTTTACAGCTGAAGGACGGCTGTCTTGTATTTTTCCCCAACTGTTGCCATTTGTATCCCACGATATTTCTGAACAATAATGGAAATATCGGTACTAATGTGGAACTGAAATTATTCTTCGATCAATGTCGATTTTGAATTCTCATCGATTAAGCTCGTCTAAATTCTGTGCATTGCCGACCTCCCTGTGGTGATCTTTTACCTTCCTATCTACCGCCACTCTCGCGATATTGGTGGCATGATTGAACGAAGAGTGAGCGCTTCGCTGCGTCGTCGAGATCCTTTGGTCTGCCGAGATTGGCAATTCTGTTTCATTCTATTAACAAACTTTTCGTTTGCAGTTGTGCTATTTTCGTCCAGGTGAAATCGATCCAGTTGCAAGGAGCCGAATTTTCGTTGAAGATCGGATCCTCGATCCCGATATCCATCACTATCCACGTTCGTAATCTCTACCTGTTTTTACCGCGATTTTCGTTCCGTCGTCTCGTTCCTTTTCCTTTTATTTCACCCTGATCACAATGACATCCTTAACGTCATCGATTGTTATCTCGATGTTATACACGCTCAGTTTCAGCGATTTCAGATTCCAGTTCGTTCAGTTTTATGCTCTTTTTACCGCGTTTTCTTGACTTTGTTCACGTTCTTTTTAACAACTTTGTTCACGTTGTGCATCACGAAACGTTTGATAACCACGTCCGTTGGATTCGTCGGCGGATGCTTAAGATTGGAAATCGAGTGATTACCAGGATCCAGATCTTCGCTCATTTTACTGGGAAACTACTTTTTCATTTTTGTCGTCGTCACTGCTGCTGCTAAAGAATGCGCATATGTTGATGGGCATCTCTGTTTTTTTTTACTTTAAGAGAAAACAACGGCAAACTTTTCATCCATCGATAAACGTATCACCACGTACAAGCACAGATGTCCGCAGACGACGCTATCGTGCACCTGAATTTCGTCCTTATTGCGGGAATGATCACCTCCGTCCAAGTATTTTTTCCATCTCCTTCGGAGATAGCAGTCCGTGCGAACCTAAATATATTTATTTCCAATAGTCGCAATACCAGCACGTCGAATGCGTTTTTTTTCGTCGAGATCGTCAAAGTTCATTATTTCGCACTCCCTTTTTCGTCTCTTTTGCGATCGAATGGACCTCTGAACCCTTTCAGTCGTAATTTTTGGCAGTCACATTTTTCAATCTGACGTTGGTCAACCATTTCAAAGGCATGGACATGTCGTCGTCTATCCGTATCATTGTTAATGTTTCGTCTTTTATTTTTGTTTCCATATATGCTAGGCCATCATACAAATACTGTCCTTGTATTGGATGTGTTTATCATCGTTGCTGGACTGAAACTTCTTGTTAACTTCGATCTAACACATATCATGTTTGTTTGAGCAAAAAATCCACGTTCTGTACAATATAACACCTCCAAACAACTTTTTGTTTAAATCAAGTCGCATTTTGTCCTTTTCTTTTCTTCTTCCGCCACTATATTAAACGCATACATCTCCGGGCGCAATCCAAAGAATTCAGTCATGACTTTTCTTCCGCACTCGCCTTTGAGACCTTGTTGGTTTCACCAATAGGAATTCCCGACTTGGCTCCAAGAGCATCAACGGAATAATTACATGTGTCGAAACGTGCATTCTCGTCGGATACAATGTCCTTCTTTCTTTCCGACAGCGGCGATCCCGATATTTTGTGATGCCGGTGGATAATCTTTGTGCAAATGATATTTTTTTTCGGATACTTCACATCTACTTCCAGCAAATAACCTTTGTAATGATCGTTGGGAATCTTCATCGCGTCGTCCCCAGGTAAATCGTCAATCCGTTCGAAGTCCTATAAGGTAAAGGCTAACTCACACAAGTTGTTGGCATGTAGACACACCAGATGTTTTGTCGCTTTGTCCGGAGCGTACCCTTCATTCATGTACTTATTGTTTGCTTTTCCGTATCGTTGCGAGACCATCGACACGCCACCTCGAATCATCCTCTCGAACATCAACAACATGTTGGGATCTGTCAACAACTCCAAGCTCCATCCGTCACTTTCAGAGCCGCGTAGTGTAATATCAACAAGTATCCATTCTGTTTTTTTTTTGTCGCACAAATCTCGCGAAATTTTTCTTACACGTCTGCGACAAAGACGTAGAGGTTGTGATACTTGCCTAGATTCGGGATCCCGAATTCGCGCCATGCTTTATCGGCGTATTCGTAATCCTCGTTTGTTATGACGGTTTTCGTCAATTGTTTGTAGAAATCGTCGTACATTATGTATCCTTTTAGACTGTGTTCAAACACGATAACAAATTTTGGGAGTTCATACTTCAATTGCAACTGTTATGCGCCACTCGGCGACTTCTGCGGTCAAATGATCATGGTCCCTTTCTCCATACGGGTAGACTTCAGTTTTCGTACATCATATAATCATACTCGAAACTCTCTAATTAGCATCAACAAACATGCTCACTTCGTTCAAAAACATTTCCATATCGGGAATATTGTTGTCACTTTTGGTCTCTCCAAAATGTCTGCTTTGCTGAGAATATAGTCATCGGTATTAAGACACACTTCGTCCAGTTCTTAATTGAAAGATGTCTTTTCATCCTTAGTGATCTTATCAGGTCCGGATTAATGTACAAAAATCATCTGCATCTCTGCAAAATTGCGCTCGACCTTGTCAGAGGCACGACGTTAGCGTATTTGCCTTCTATCTTTTATGCCAAACTTGTCAGTCACGAACTCCTTGACCGCCTTGTCTCCCTTATAAATTTCGCCCTAGCTCTTTTCCACATCGGTCACCACTCAGTATGTGAATACAGTAGGGTCGTGCTTCTGATATTTCATCGTGTAGGATTTGTCGAATCGGAAAACATCATTATTCATCGTTCTCGTGCAGGCCTCGAAATCGGAATAAACGGCATATGACACCCAATATACCGTTCCATCGTGCTACCTTCCGGCAAGATTGTCTTAACGGCGTCGTGATTCAAGTTTTTTTTTCTTGCTATCGCAGATTGTCTTTCTTTGGTTAAATGATTCGTGTACGGTAAACAAACGTGCGTCACGGAATCATGCTCCCAAAGCTGCAAAAATGCCAGTAATAACACGTTTCACACCAAACAGTAATGATGCTTTTCTTCGCGAATCAACACAAACACCACGTGTTTCCTTCCTTCTCCTTCATGTTTCGACACGCGAAGCGGATAAAATGTTTCCTTCGTGTGCCACCAATGGCCAGGTCGTAATTCTGTCTTTCGAACGTGTCTACGGATTTCAATTCCACAGGTAAGTCAATTCCGTCGAAATTTTAAAAGTAATTTTTCTACTGTTGATGCTTAGTCACGTATTCATGATTTATATCTATCTGTTCGTAATCCAATGCACTTAGTATCCGCCACTGGAAACATCGATCATTCTTACCTTGATCACTGCCCTCTTGTTTGCGTTCCATTTGGGCAATTTCACGTACGACGACTTTCCATCGGTTTGTACTCGTTCAAGTGCACTTGAAAAAATTCAGTTTTATCCAACTCCAGCCGTTATTCGTCCTCCGAAAACTCGAATAATGTTCTTTGATTTGATAGAACATCACCACCAACTCCAAATTCAATACGTCCGCTTCCATAATGTTTGTGATCCTGCTCCTGAATCAAGAGTCGTCGGTCTTCTCAATCTCTTCCGTCTTTGAATCGATCTTTACGACTCCACACTTGAACGCTATATACACCTTAGGTCACCGTCCGTTGTTTTCGTGCCAATCAATCAATGCTTTTCTGACCTTCTGTCTACATGATTTAAAAACAAATTGTCCAAATTCATGTCGGCCCTGGTCAGTCTTATCTCAGCGTCGACCATCGCACCGTCCACACCTGTCTTCAAGACTTTCAATTCCAAATTATTGATCATCTTTTGCCGTCGGGCTTCTCGCCCCTCTCCCCCGTTTTCAGCAACTCCAATTTCGTCCTGTATTTCGAACGCCCAACGATGTCGCTGTTTTTCAAAAATCCCTGCAATTGCTTCAACGCTGCCTTTCGCCCCATTCTTATTTCTCCCCTGTACGTTTTTGGATCAGGTCGACTAACTCTTCATTTGCTTTCACATCCTAGCAGCCATCTACTGCAATTCCTTTACCGTGGCAACAGCTTTCGTTTTCTCAATTTTTTCACCCTTTTATTTGTCTAATTTTTTCTATTTTACTTTTACGTTTATTTAAGATAAAGTCAAATGTCCCGTTTTCCTATCCAAACAGAAAGCAAATCGAAATTCTTATTATTTTTTTCATGACTTCTACACGAAAAGACATACAAAAACCATTAACTCGCCACACCTGTCACTCAAGCTCCGACACTATATTATAATCGAAATACAGGTTGCCGATCTTCTCGTTTTTCTTGATATCCTCGGTACAATAGTATTTCTTCTGCTGATATTCGCAAGTCAGCTTGGGATTCCTGTTCATCAGTCGCTCTCACACCTTCCAAATGTTTGCTTTCCTGTCCATCAATTGCAAAATCATATACGAGGTATGAGTTTTCGGTGTAATCTGGCAAAGTCCCAACCGCAATTTGATTCGTCCCGATTGTGTCGTAGTTTAGCAAATCCAAATTTTTATGTATAGTTATAACAGTCTGTTCGGGAAATTCGGACAAACAAATTCTTTCTAAGTGATTTATTTGAAGTTGTTATTTGTTCTTGATGTAACCAACCCCGCATGCCACAGAAGATAACTTTACAGTTTCTAAAAATCGACAACATTTCAAATACAACCGTAATTGTAGTTTTTTAGTTTTACTATAGATTTTAATCAAATTTAAGCAGTTAAAACGTTAATAATTAAGCTTTCAAATGATACCTCTAAAGTGTACATAAAGATGCCTTAACAGTTATTTTGCCGAAAAGAAAATGATTATGAAAACGAAAATACGCAAAGCTGTAGTTAGAGGGGTAATTAAAGATATTGATAGAGAATATTGATGTTGTCGTCAAGGCTACTTAAAAATCATCATAGAATTTAGCGGCGCAGGGGTGCTCGGTGGCAATATTAGACCATGGACTAAATACCTTTCTTCCCTTCAGTGGATCAATCCAAACTAAAGTTCATACATGATGACTCTGTCCACTATCATTTGATAAAATTGTTCATTGTATTGTAATCTGGGAACTCTAGCAATCTACAAAAATAGTCTTACTTGACTGAGTCTGATAGAAAATAGATTTTCTATCTATATCACTTATAAGGAGGTTAAATAAACGAAGAAACAGTGTAATTTAAAGCAGATCAGAATATCTTAATACATTGTTATTTGGAACCATCTGGTATTTAGAACACCTTGCATGATAATGAGCCCCCTCCCCCCCCGAGGGTTTCCGGGGTATAGAAATAGGACCCAGGTTCTCCACGTAGCGGGGTACGACCCCTCCTAAACGGAATGTCCGCCGGTTGTGCGGGATCATAAATACACAACCAACGTCCGTCGG
>JAOXYI010506945.1:0-15633 GCA_028566495.1 Lithophaga antillarum
GTAAGCTGTTTATATCATACGACAACTTGTTATCTCATTCCTTCTATGTCAGTTAATGACAGTCATTAAACCTTTCAGACATTTTTCATTACAGATTAAAACCCGAGGGTAGCCGGTGTATAGAAGTATGGCTACTCGGTTTCTCCGTCCTGGGGGTAGAAGTCCTCCTAAAGCGGTGTCCGTTTGGTTGTGCGGATGTAAATATCGCAGCCAGCGTCCAGGGAGACGCTTAAAGACACCCCGTATTTGGAGAATGCCACACTCTCTGCACGTTAAAGACCCTTTGTGATAGCTCTTTATTGAGTGGTCCGTAAGTGGCCGGTTACAAGTCAAAATTTCTGACCCTACCCAACATATACCTTTTTCTCCAGTGGCAATCAAAATCTATCTCCCTTGTTCCGGTGCGTTTCCCCGTTTTTATCTTTATGTTGATTTATTGTTTGTTAATTTGTTCTCGTCCTGAACATGGTTGAAATATTACCCACTGGACGTTAAACAATCAGTCTTTACAGATTGCAAATGCATACCTCTTGTTCTATTGTTCTAGACACTTTAAATGTGTACCGTAAATAAAATGCAAAAACAAGATAACATAGTCGTACATGGCGTTTCCATTTCTGAGCTGCGACACTTTTTTATATTATATTTTTATATGCAATATAGATAAAGCCGATGTTGGAATGCATTTTGAATGTATTTTTATTTGTGATGTAGATAAAGACCAAGTTATGATGTACTTTGAATGTATTTTGGTCCTTGTTGGTAATGGTCTTGCCTGGTCTGCGGATGTATGATTTCATGAACTTCAGTAATCTGCTTATTCTACTGAAGACAACGCAATATAATTGGCAAACTAATCAAATTCTAACAAATTTAATGGTACATGTACTTTATTGAAACAATGAACAATAAGATGTTAATTTGGAGTATTTAACAATGAATGATATAAATCTTCAAGTACATTTACAGAAACATAAATTAAAAATCGCAGATAAAATGCGTAGATTTATTTTTCGGCAAATTGAATGACTTGGTTGTTGGTGCTAACATAAATATTACTAAATATATACCATTTATAAACTTGTATAAGATTGGAATAGAAATTAAATGTATACCAAAAATTATCAAAAGAGTAAAAAACAAGATATGGCAGTGCAAAAGAAATAAAAAAATACTAGCGCGTTTTATTTATATACAACAAACGTACAATACTTGATAATAACGATCTTCGTGAAACATCTGTAAATTCACATTATAACTCATCTCCAGCGACGAGAAAACGTAAGAGCTTCAAATTCACTCATAATCTTGCCTGCGCATGTCTGGCTGATAATTCATGCCTCATTTTTTGTCCTTTTATAATCCCAGTGTAAGTTTTCTGCTTGGATCTTAAATGTCCGATTATTTCTAGGAATTAACAAAGACGGACTGTTGCTACGTAACATAATTGCAGATTTTTCCATCCGTATCGTAAATTTGCATTGTAAAGTTTTTTAATTAACCTTTCAATGTATTCGTATTTCAGTCGTCTTACAGCTAAATTTCTATACGCACATAAAGATTACAGGTCTATTTGCCTGTATCTTCAGGCAAGTAGTTTCATCACCAGGGCAGTGCACGAACTGATATCAAATTCGTTTTCACCATTCATTTCTTATTGGTCTGAGTACTAATCTTTAACCGTTGTTTTTTATTACAATATTTATAAGCCTATTGATATCATATTGAAAACAATTCTTGATTTTATTGAAATTGTGTATAAAGGGACTATCCATTTTTGACTAAAACAATTACACACAGTCGCTGTCATACCCTGAAAGTAGACTACATATGTTATGCTTTATTTGGATTTCCATACACTAAAAGATGTACACATTTCAAATCTAGAAGGTATTTAATATAACATTCACCAGTCTTGACAAAACCTTTCAACTGGAAAATCTTAACCGTGACCTCACAGTATGGAAACCAGGATCTTTAATTCTCTGAATCCGAAGTCGAAATCACAGATGTAAATGAGGTTTTCAATAATCTAGTAGAACTCAAGTGATTGTGATTCCAGTATGGCTTCTATAGATGTCTGGCAGATCCTTCCCGTTAGACTCTTCTATCTGAAAGATTCATTATACTCTCCATGATTCTACTAAATCCGACCGTAATACATGTCACTTTCACCACATATATTGGGCTTGTCAAGTCATAAAAGTCAACATCGGCAGTCGAACCTTCCGTCTTTGGCTTAGTAAGCCTCTCCAACAGCCTGAGCTAAGACAAATCTTCATTCAGTGCACATAGGTTTAAGAACCTACGACAGTTCTATCAACGTCACACTTGCAATTCAATCAGTTCTTCTCTGTTTTGTTGATAGATTGTTTGTTTCATGCACTATGCCGACTTGAGCGAATGTTCTTCGGCTGTATTGTAAAGATTTTAACTGTCTTCGAAAGCTGTAGATTTTCCACTGAATCAACTTCCTTAATACCATTTCTTGTCTTTATATAATGTATAGTGTTGTTAATGAACATAATTAGAGAACCTATAAACATTCCAATACCACCAATATAAAACGCTACGTCATATCTACCATTTATGTCCTTCAGTAAGCCTGAAAAAAAAAGAATACATGGATAAATATACATCAAACAAATTCAGTATTGTAAATTCTGATTAAAGTCTAAAGAAAAATACACGGTTAAAGGGGTCAAAACTATAATAAATGTTACTTTAGAGAATTGACAGCTTAGTTTCTCTTCGTTTAGCTGAAAATAACACTGAAAATGACAAACTTCCTAAGAATTTCATTTTTGAAGTAAAAATTTGAAAATAATTCGAACATATTGTACATTGATACTTATATAATTCCTTTTTTTTTAGTTTAGAAGATTCCTTTTAGCAGATTACCACTGTCTATCACGGAGGGCTTCCAGTATTAACAGATGGAAAACAGTATTCATACTCTTTCAAATTACACGGGTTATTCGATTTTACCTGTTGTTCGATACGATGTCCAGATAATAATATGCATTTTTATTTCATCGACGATACGATGTCCAGATAATAATATGCATTTTTATTTCATCGATAAGTATCAACAAAAACAGAATACAAAACAGTGTAGCAATTTAAGTTAAAGCTAGATGGAGCTGGTGTTTTTATTTTTATTTTTTTTTTTTTTTTAGAAATCATCGCCCGACTGGTTGAATAATTATCCTTTAGATCTGTGTCCCGATTTAGGATACCAATCTAATACGTACAAAACTGCGTCTCCGTCCAGTGGCGCACCTAGCGATAACTGAAGTTATAAATAGTGCATGAAAACTTTGTGCTTACCTGCAATAGGAGGTCCTATAAATGTACCAATTCCCTGAAACATCATTAAAATTCCATAAGAATGTTTTAATTTGTCTCTCCCCAGGATATCGACAAGAACAACGGATTTCTGTGCCGTGTACGATCCAGTAAACAGGCCATATAACGCACAAGTTACAGCGAGTTGTAAAAATGTCTTTACAGAAGGAATAACAAAAGAAATGAATACGAGACCAAACATTAAGCAATTGTATAAATACACTCTGTAAGGTTTAACCATGGCAAAGTCAAAAACAAATCCAGCCATTATTTTGGCTAAGGTATTGAAAACGGATATTATTGCCACAGAATATTCCGGACTATGATTTCCTGGAACACCAATTTCCTCCACAAATGCCGGTAAAAATATACATGCTGAATTTTTTGCTAATGATGACAACAACATAGTTATACAAAAGCCTAAAAATCTTATGTCTTTCAGCAGAGAAAAGTTAAACAGCGGCGCTTTCTCTTGGCTTCCGTTTCCATTCACTTTGTCAGGACACTGCATACCGTCACGGTCCTCTTTCCAAGTCTCTGTTATATTAACTGTGGTGTCAATTGGCATAATATAGTTGTTATTGTTGCAGGCTTGTGCCACCTTGATGCTGTTTTTTCTACAAATGAAGTAGGACATGCATATAAACAACAAAAAAATGTAAATAATTTTATCAAATGCAATACATGACATTCAGATTTAGATCTACCATACACTGACTTTCCAACGTTTCGGTATTAAAGTACCAAAATATAAGTACTATTCATTACACTATCTTACTCAAAAAAATCTATGTTCCATCGATATTGTAAAGGTGTCTATATTTACCTTTTCTTTTCATCCTTTATTAATCGGTGAACCGCTAGAGGTCGCATCAGTGCTCCAAGTGCTATTAACTCCAAAGTGATTCCACCTATTAAAATGAATGCTCCTAAGAAGTCATATTGTTTGAAGAGAAGGGCTACCAATAGTGATAGAGCAAAACCACCGACGCCACAACCTGATGCTGCTATCCCAGTGGCCAGTCCTTGTTTTTCCTTAAAGTACATCCCGATCATTACTATAGCAGGACAGTAAGCAAACGATCGGCCAATTCCTGCAAAAAGAAGAAATAAACAATTATTGTCTGTGGTCTGTGTCTGCAAATGTACGAAATGTTTACAAAATGTTTATTTTTAGCACTTAGCATACAAAAATTTTCTTTATTGCATTATGCTTTTTCGCTTTTGTATCATTTATCTAATGACTATCAATACCACAAAGCTTAACACCATGTAAAATATGAAAAGCGAAACTTAAGGGAATATATTTGTTATTTGCAGTGCATATTTCACTAATTAAGTTACCCAAACTCTTATTATGAAAGACTTTGTCCTTCTGTGTTTCGAATAGAAAAACATTTTAACATAATGGAGCAGTAGATGCAGAACTATACGGAGCACATGTTTAGCTCCTGGTTGGTTATGGTACGTTTATTGTCACATATTCGGTTTATGTGGTTTTGCTGTGTTCTTATGCTTCTAGTAAAATGTAGATTGACAATTCTATTATGACTTTGTATTATATGTACGTATGTTTTTGACCATAGACATGCAAAAAGACGTCAAGAGGAAAGTTGAGTTTGAAAAACAATATGTACCTCCTAATATTCCAAAGCTAAGAAATACGAAGATGATATTTGGAGCCAGTCCTGTTAGAATCATTGATGCTGCTAGTATTATACCACTGAACATAATAACTGTCCTCTCTGAAAATCTGTTACTTAAACCACTCGCTAGTGGTCCTGAAAATATATAAAATATATATACAACATACAGGTATATGTTTACAGATTTGTTCTAAATTCAAGCATTTTACGTTAACCTTTTAATGAGAATCCTACAGAGGGGTATCGAGACAAAAAGAACGAGGAGTTAAAAAAGAGCACGAATGGACGAAAATGAAAAAAAATGGTGTGAACAGCAATTATCAAACTGAGCACGAAACACGTTTAATCACGACTTGTCAGAACGAAAACAGGTAAATTAAGAAGGTTTAAACACGTTGAACGAAAATTAGTCTAAGGACCCTCTTAATTAATTGAATTAATGCTGTTGCAGTTCACAGACAACAATCCACCTTTTTATCCCAAAAAGAAGAACAAAACACGGTGTTATTTTTAATACTAGACATTTCAAATAACAATTACTTCTGTATTGCAAACTAATGACTAGGATAATCCGCGTTGTTTTTAATACATTACTCGTCGTTACTTACCAAGTGTTAACCGTAATGCTGTTGCCAGTGAATCAAGCCATGCTGTAATTGCGGCTGATCTTTTGTATCTTTCTTGAAATTTAAGAAAGAGGATTCCAGAACAGCCGTCTAATCCTGTAAGAAGTGTTATGTTAATTACTCGTAAGAATGAATGTCTAAGTGAGTATTCACATACCAGATTGTATTAAAATTATTAGGATTAAAATTATCTTTAGTCAACAGATATTTTCAAGTTGTCCTGTTTTCACTTAATATTCCACAAGACACTTATGTGGACGAAAAATACTAGCAGCTTTTGCACTGATGATTCAAAATACTAGCAGTAGTAAAGTTCATTCTTACATATATATCATTCATATCTAAAATCGCAATTGTCAGATTGGTAGTTTTTATTATTCTATAAAAGAAAGTTTGAAAAACAAATACATTAGCGTGACATTTTAGTTTTATATTGGATATTGTTCTTTTCTTTTCTTCTTTTTTACATTTTATGCTACCTTTCAAAAGACTGTTTTTGTATAAAGC
The DNA here is from genome assembly GCA_028566495.1 of Lithophaga antillarum. Classification (NCBI taxonomy): domain Eukaryota; kingdom Metazoa; phylum Mollusca; class Bivalvia; order Mytilida; family Mytilidae; genus Lithophaga; species Lithophaga antillarum. The sequence continues at coordinate 6,128 of JAOXYI010506945.1, forward strand.
AAACAAATGTCTGTCTAAAATATATCCTTACCAATTATAATAAATTGTACAAAGAAGCTACTAAGAACAATGAACCAGCCCCAATTTCCATCTGGTACGTACGTTGTACTTGATTTCTCTGTTTTAACATATTTATCTGTGTATTTATTACACTGATGTGGTTCATATCTAATCATTGGAACAATATACTTCGGGTGGTCAGTTTTATTATTCCCTTCTTTAGTTTTGTCTTGATCACCAATATTACAGTTGAAGTCAACAATGTTATGAAGGACGGATGTCTTACTATTGTCCTCCTCTGGAATGATGTATTTATCATTTCTCTTTCCTGTACTTTTCATTTTTCCTTATAAAGTGCAGAAGTATAAGCTGTATGAAATTGAAGAAAACAACGGTATTTTTTCTACATCCAATATTCAGTGATGGTTCAAATGTCTTTTTAATTGACGTTAAGCCTTATATTTGGTTGAAATAGTATAACGTTTTGTAAATAAGGGAAATGGTATTGACTCACATATTTATATAGGTAAAGAACAACGTCTTTTTTTTCTGAACATGTATCAGTACACGAAAACATACAAATAGATATCGTCATGAATGTTTCTAAACAAAAAGTGATAACAGAATGTTTAAATCTATGTAAAACGCACGAACAACATCATCACTTTTGTAAACTGGCTTAAAACTTCCGATTGTTCCAATGGTATTTACATAATGTCATTTGTATACATGTTAAAAGTTGTCAGACAGTGTAACATTTACACGAAAATCTATTTTGGGTCAAACATAAAAAAAAATCATTACATCATCTTATTCTAAGCTTCACGAACTTCCGCCGCTTCATTACGTTATCGAGTAGAACAATTACATCATCAATAAGTCGCATCTTACGTACGAATTTTTCGTGGAAGTGAAATTGTTGATATTTTGATTCAAATTTTTTCATATGACGTTAGTAAGGGTGTTTTGTATCAAGCAAAATTGTTTGATTGTTTTTGACAACACTTTGAAAACTGACCTTAATTTTCATGTACTTACAATAAATAAAAAAGTTCAGACTGCCCTATAAATGAAATACTAGATATCTAGTACATGTATTTTATTGTAACAACATAGTTGATATGGTAACATCCAAAGTCTTTCCACATGCTTGCAATAAGTTAGTTTAAAGGTGATATACGCTTACTCTAGATATTCGTGATACTTAAGAGACATTGATAATAAATCAGAAGAAGCGTGACCGTTTGTATTTCTGACATGGTCTAGACATTTTATTTAAAATGTCGGGGATAAATAAATTGCACCAAATCTGCCATCTTGATGAACACTTAAATGAGCTCTTCTTCTGAAATATAAGAAGCAGTATACCACAATCAGTTCTATTCATGATTCCATGGAAGATGACAAATCCAAGTGTACAAACAGCTGTAAAACAGATTTACCTCTTTAATGTTCAAAATTATCTCCTGATGTTCATAAAGAACAGCTATGTTTATTCTGAGTCAATACGAAATTAAGCAGTCAAGTTCTAGAATCTAAACTTTAAGACCGTCTTGGGTCATCTATTATAACATGATGGAAACTTTTTCAATCAAGTCTTGATATCATTTAAGATTTGTTAAACATGATGGAGCTTTATTTTACATAACCCTGACTCGACAGTTTTGAAAACAGAATGAAAAGATTACAAGTCAATGAAAAGCATGCATCCGGAGCACAGACAAAACCATTACCAACCAAGGATATAACACAAACACAAAGTGAAAGCAAAAAAACAGACACAACACTGACAGATACATTTTGGACAATATGAACTCCTATAAAAATCGGGAGTGACATCAGGCGATCCGGAAGGGTAAGTATGTGCTGCTCCACACGAATGCAGACGTCGAAGGCGTTGTCGATATCCGGGATAGGAATGCGTCGAATAATACAAAACTTATATGCAGGAGAAGATGGTATTATGCTTTCAAGCATACAAGTAAAACTAAACGATCTTTTGGAGAGAGGGGTGGGAGCTTGATTGTTTATTTTTTACAAGGTTTTAAAGGTATTAGAGCTTCTTTCGAATGTAAGAATAGGAAAGCACACTGAATTGCCTCTTTAACGGTTTTCAGCCTTTCTTGGTATGTTTGTATAAAGTTGAGAAATTATATATTTTATAGATTTATGGATATATATTGTAAATCGGAGAAGGAACGTGATTCAAACTTTTCCAAGAATAACATTAATTTTGTTATATCCACGTCTTACTTATTTGTTTTCATTTATTGTATAAATAGTGACACAGTATTTCTGTGATCCCTGTCAGAATTTTGTCAACTTTTTTGACAATTCCTTTGTAAATAATTAGATATAGCAGCAATGTGTCTTTCTTTGGAATTTTGTGAAGTTTACGTATTCAATGTATACTGCTCTTCTGTATTAAAGGTATCTTACTGTATGAATGAAAGGCCATAAGTTGGCCAGAATTTAACGTTTGTTAAATATAAACCTTTTTTGTAAGTCGGATAACAGGAGTTCGAATTTATCCCAAATTCACAAATAGTAATAAGCCTTAGAAACAAAAATGTTATTTAAAGCTTTTTCTGCAGGAACAACATATTTGTCAAGGAGACATGAAAGGCATTTGAAGCCCTTTATCTTTAAATACTCATGCAGGTGGAATACACAAACAAAGTTTCATGAATGAGATGGAATTCTGAAGATCTTACGGGTTTTAACCATATGTCGAGTTTTGTCTCTTTTCACAAGTTCTGGCATACTCTTCAAAGGAATCCATAATGATAGGGAACGATTACAATAATGGGATTTTTCATGTACTCGTCAAAATCAAGATCTTCAGTTGAATACAGTTTTGGTACTATGGCTCTAATGTAACTAAAACACAACGAGAGTGGATTGATTTAAAAGCAGAGAAATTTAAGATCTTACCGCCTTATTATGAAGATGTTGTCCTTCACTTTTCAGTTTAAGGATAACGTTTAGTAACTTAGTATTCCAATTCTTCTTATGTAACAATTGTGTACGGACAGGTTTGAATAGCCGAAATTGAGATGTATGCGACATACCGGTACTACTGATTAGTCTGTTTTTTGGTATCAACGGATTGGTGCATGGTTTCTCGAGGTGTGTGTAGAAGTTTATCAAAAGTCTACATTCAGTGATCTAGATATTTTAAACTCGGTTTCGTTTAAATGAGAGTTCAAGTTGTGCATTAGATCGATTTTTTAATGATTATAGTTGAGTGGTGTTTTTTCTGAAAATCTGGGAAAAATTCGCATCTTCTTTCCACACTACGGAGCTTCTTCGGCTTCTACTCTCATCATAAAATTTGAAAAAAAGTACCGTTATTATTTGTTGCTTTATTTTTCGTGGGAATTCGTGTTGTAATATTTAAAGGTCTTTGCTAGTAATAGGAATGTTGACTTCATCTATCATTTCACCGGAGGATTCGGGGATTGGCCAAACCAGAAGTGACCGTTTGACCGAAAATGACGTCACCGGAAGCGACTGAATGAATTGACTGGAAATATCCCCGGAAGTGACCGGACTGACAAATATTCACTTAGAGTCCTATTTTAAATTATATCCTACGATGGTGGACTTCTTGGATGGAGATTGGGGTCACCAGATATAATTTTGAAAAGGAACCACCCAAGGACATTTCCAGTCACATTTGGCTTAAATTTGCCTGACAGGAGAAGATTTATATATATTTTTCCCATTGGATCCTATGTTAAAGTATGTCCCATGGTAACAGCCGTCTTGGATTGAGGTCGGGTCAACAGACGTAATTTAGAATATGGACCACCCAAGAACCATCCCTGCTACATTTCTTTTAAAGTGGTTCAGTAGTTTAAGAGGAGAAGTTTTTTACACATATTTCCCATAGGATTCTATGTTAAGTGGTGGTCATCCAGAATGGAGGTCAGGGTCACTGGACCTAAACTTTGACAGTGAACCATCCAAGGACCACCCCTGTCATTTTTGGTTCAAATTGGCTTGACATTTTTGGAGGAGAAGGTTTTGATATATTTTTCTCTTGGGTTCTGTGTTAAACTATGTCCCATTGTGATGACCATCTCAGATTGAGGTCAGCAATTTAGGAAGTCAACCACCCAAGTACCATCCCTGCCATCCTAAGTTTAGACTGGTTCATTGGTTTCAGAGGAGATGATTTATACACACATTTCCCATAGTGTCCTATGTTGAATTATATTCTACAATAGCAGCCATCTTGGATGGAGGTCAGGGTCACCGGACACAGTTCTGATAAGGGACCAACTAAGGACCATGCCTGCCATGTTCTGTTCAATTTTGCCCTGTGGTTTCAGAGAAGACTTGAATATAAAAGTTAATGGACAGCAATTTTTGACAAAAGACACCAAGTGATGGGCAATAGCCAGGTGAGCTAAAAATTAATTTCTGAAATTAGAATGAAAGGACATTACAAATTTTGTGGCAAAATTATAAAATTTTAAAGTCAAAGTATTGGCAAGGACTTAAAAAAATATAAAAATTTGACTGGCAATTTTTTGCAAGAATTTGTTTCTCTAAAGTTTTATTACAAAAAAACAGCATACATTTTTACTGGTCCATTAAATGAATTTTTCTTTAAGTGTATGGAAACTTTACTTCTCATAAGTGATGTCAGTGGGCATGGTCATCTTTTCTATGATGCAGCAATAGCAGAGCTGCAAAAAGAACTGAAATTCTGACATCATAATTGAATTTTCAATAACTAATGAATGAAAAACACAGAACCGTACACTGTTTATCAAAAAAATAGCCTGTTGGGAAATATAAATTTTAGCAATTTGAGAAACTACAGTACATACTAGTGCATTGAACTACTTTATTATTTGCTTGCTACTTACAACAATATTTCGTCCTTTATCATAAGCATTCACAATATGGGTAGACTTTGTCAGTGCTAAATACAAGAAATTCTTTTCTGGTTTAATGTACATACTGAAACAATGAAAAAGATCAGTTGGATGAGTAATATAATACATTTGTTAACAGGTAATCACAAATCCAATCCTGTAACATACTTGATAACAGGTTATCACACATCCAATCATTAAATATAACAGGTTATCACAGATCCAATCAAACTGTGAGATTTTATTATATAGATGATGATGAAATACTATGTTTTCTGAGTGAATTAATGATAATTAATGTATCAAGACATCACAACAAAATGTTTTTTCCAATATAATCACAAACTAGAAATATTTGTGTCTCACATGATCCATCTTTATCATTAATATTCTTACTTTGTAATGATACTTATATAAACTATAAAATGTCTAATCCTTCCATCTGAATGTTCAAAATATACCACTGATGACTGAATAACACTGAATAACTCACTCACATGCTATGTCCAATTCTTGTGAGGTAATTTGCACAGTAATGCATTGTTAAGTCATATCTTTTGATGATCAAACCAACAGACTAAATTTACTCTTCCTGTTTTTGCAGTGCAAATAAAACCAAGAAAAAAAACAAAGTTCAAATCATTTCATTCAGGCCTAAAACTACAGATGTTACAGCTGTGTTCAGTAACTTAAACAGTAGGCTATAAAGTCTGTTTCAGTTCATTTTTACTGTGTCAGTTATGTAATCTTGGCATTGTTGTAGAAAAGCATTTTTGAATGGACACAGTTAAGTATTCCTATTTGAAATTTTATGATAAAATGGGAATACTTAAAAACTGACAATGGTATATTTAGGTTAATGTGTTTTTGTTCTGGAAAAGAATAGGTAAAACAGTGAATGGCTATGTACTTGAGGACTTTAATAACTGCAGCAGGATTGAAATGACTTTCGTCGGGTAAACATGGACCTTAGACTATTGACTTAACTTTTTATAGTGATCTATGATACTTGAATCAAAATGCAGGACAGATTTGATTTTAGTATGGGGATCCTTGTCTCTGCTATTTTTGAAATAAAAGCTGGTTCAAAAGGGCCAGCCTTCAAAGTTGATCAAAAGTTAAAGCTATAAATCATATTACTTGTCTTTGATAACAGAAGATACTGTGATAATTTATATGAATGTAGACCTTTCTACCATAAAAGGCCAAATATGTTCTGACCAGTGAAACCCCTGACCTTGGATAGGTGTCTGGAAACCTTAACACATGAAGTGGGCCAGGGGCAAACAGGACTTGAACCCATGAAAGTGGTATAAGGTTAGTGGGTGTGAGTCAATGACCTTGACCACTTGGTCACCAAGGCCCCAGTTCAGTTTGGAGTTTCGAACTGTTTTGGCAAATCAGAGTTGTGGCCCTTAAATAAGTGAAGTATGGTGGATGTCATTACTGTTTTTAGGAATCCATGCCTGTTATAATAATAAAAAAGGAACTAAAATTTGGAAAAGGGTCAAGTTTCTCCAAGTTTCATAGAATATAATTTTTGTTTATAAAGTGCAGAATTATTCCCTGTACTTGAGTTAGTAAAAAATTTTGTTGTTGATGAGATATGTTCAAAACCTTTACTATTTCTCTGCCAGGCTGCCAGTTGAAAGCCTTAATTGTTGGACCACAACTCCTATGGCATATTTTAATGCCTTATTCATTAACAGTAAGGGAGCAACCATTTGATTTTTATGGGGAGCAAGGAAGTGATCTGGGAACCTGAATTTTTTTTTTTGCAGAATTTTTGGACCTGAATTTTTTTTTCACGCACTGAAGTGTGCAATTTTTTTTCAAATTCACTCAAAATTTTTTCCCTAAAGTCCAATCCTGCCTTATTTTTCTGGCCAGTTTTTGATCCTGCCTTTTTATTTCACTAAAATTTGGAGCCTGGATTTTTACTTCAAATTCCTTCCTTGCCTCCCCATAGAAATTAAATGGTCGTTCTCTAAGACCAGGAAGTTAAAATGTTTTAACATTATCTCCTTAAAAAGGATTATAAGAGTCATTACCCATCTTGTACTTATCGATATTAAATACAAAAATATTATAAAAAACAGTAAAGAAAGGAACATCTGTTTTAATGTGTCTTAAGTCTCTATAGCTATATTCATTTCATCAAATGAAGTATTTTATTGCTAATATTATTGACTCTGAGTCAGATTATTGACATTGGAGGAGTTGAGGGAAACTGGTATCAATATTTTGACACTATATTTATTTCTTCAGTTTATTGATGTATATCTTGCATCACCTATGTGTACTCCAGGCAGTATTTTACCTTCTAGTGATGTTGACAGTTATGATACTCATGATTTTGTGTCTTGTATCGTTATTTGGCCTCTTTTTCTAAATTGAAAGAGTTGTTGTTAATTAAGAAATAATTAATTTCACTTCCAGACAAAGATCATGCAAGCAGTGACACATGCTTGGAATGGAAAAAAATTGCAAGAGTCTTGCATTCAGTTTTGCTTAGAGTTTAGAAATGTTACTGTCCATTGTAGCATAGTTTCTTGAAGCAAGACAGTTTTAACATAGAATGCACTAGAAATTAACCAGAATGGGAGATAACTGTAAAGGGAAATATTTACATAAAAAGCACATGAAGTAAAATGTAAATTAAAAAAACTCAGCAAAATTATGCCAGATCATTATGCACTTTGAAAACGCTGTCATGCTTATACAGTAAAATCTTGTTATAATGTCACTCATTTAGTTCCCCACCTTTCTTAATGCCACAGTTTTCCAAAGTCCATTTTTCTTATTTCTTTAACAGATTTCAATTGTAAAGCTCCCTTGTTTTATTGCCGAATCACTTATAACACCAAAATTCAGCGGTATAATGAGGTTTTATCGTAAAATGAAACTGCAAAAAATAATTTTTTTATGGATATTTCACCTACGTAGTGTGATGTGCCTGATTGTGATGTGGAGTAATACTTGCAAAGAAATGTAAATGAAACATAAAGTTACAAAAGAACTGCTTTAAAACCCATTTTTGCTTTATATAGAGATTAATCTGTATAAAGACATCTGTTACCATCTACAAGTTATACTGATCTCTGAACTATAACTGTATTGTCATTCAACCTTTATCTACCAACTTCCAACAGGCAGAAAAAAGAGGCAGCTTGATATTTTTGTCAAAAATCAGAGGACAAGCTCACCTTACTATAAATGCTTATATATTTTTGTGTGATCTTTGGTCTTAACAGACAATAATAAAATGTGTAGACCAGGAGATTTGTTATTCTCTGCTTCACGGATGATAACCTGATTTCATTTTAATCCTCAGATATTTATTAAGGGTGAATAGGTCAGTAGTCAACTTTACTAAAAATGAATTTTTATTGTATCTTTTAGTTGACTGTTTTAGCTTTGTTCAGCCCTTCACCAACCAACCTTAGGATAGAAAGGCATATCTTTATAGATTTGGAGATCAAAAGGCCAGAGGTCAAAGGTCAAGGTCAGAATACTAAAAATAGGTTTTGACCACTTGATAGCTTTCCAGACCATAAACTGAGGTCTTTATTTTAACTACCCATAACCAAAGTAAAATTTACACAGATGCTTCCTGTTTGAAAAACAAAGGGACCTCTTGATTTTTATATCAAAGGTCTCTGTTTCTTTTACTAGTATAAGTTTGACCATTTTGATTTATAGTTTAAATACAATAAGTGGAGATCTATCAAAATATAGTATGTAAAGTGTTAGTTAATTCATAGACTTGTAAGTCTACAGTTAATTTCAGTTTCACTCACCAGCTGTCTTTCTGACAGGATTTGTACCAAACATTGATGCTACATTTGTTAGGCTGTATGATGCTTTTCAAGTATTTATTTGTGATTTCTGCACTGTGTGATCTGGGTCAATTTTAAGAAAATTATTTCACACAGTGGAACACAAATATTGTTTGTATGGCATTATAGAAATTCGAGATTCGATCAGTGCATGTGTGCTTTTGTCCGTTTGACCTTTTGATCTTGCCTATACCTTTGCCATGATTTCCTTGTAATTAGTTCCATTACTATTTACTGGTTATCAAGCAGATATCAACTTTCTTCCTTGATGCCAATCACACTTTTATCTGATCAGTTAATCTCACTGTCATCAACTAAATTGTCATTAAAAGATTGTGTGGATCTTTTTTTCTGCATAAATTCTTTTACTACTTTGGATGTAACAGTGAACTTGTCTGATTTTTTAGCCAAATCTGGTACCAAATACATATAAAATGTGGAGGTTTGAACATGAAAGTTTCTGTTGTTGCATATTATCCCCACCAGAATTTGAAGAATTACTCAAATCTTCCTCCAGGTTCATTTGAAGTGTACTGACCCTTGGCAACTGGAATCACAACCCCTTGACATGTTTATCAGGAGATAATGGAGAGGTTTCTGTCAGTCTTTTCCCCAGTATATTCACATAGTAGCACCTGTTCTTATGGTGACCTATTCAGGCATAGTTTGACATCATCAGCTTCCATCTGTGAGCCTTTCAGTGACCAAAAAACCACATTGTTTGGAAATACATGTAATAATAAATTTTTTAATTGGTTTATTAGAATTAGGATTATTT
>JAOXYI010508053.1:0-15632 GCA_028566495.1 Lithophaga antillarum
CAATTTTTTTCCCAATTCTAGTTTTCAAACTGAATGTACTACATGCATTTATTTGATGCTGTATTCCTCTGGAAACCAACTGAAAACATTTCTTTAATAGCGTAATTCGAGTGAAAAATTCAGTTTCAAAATGTGAAAAAAAAATGCTTTCTATTTGTATAAGGAAACTTACCGGGGGGAGGGGGCACAAAAATTGGGTCTAAAATTGACGAGAGGCATCAAATGGCAAATCATTGAAGCTTAAAGAATAAGGAGATTTTCGAAGGTGACTTTTTGGTTACTGGATAAAGTCATGACCATTTAATTGTATGATCTTTACCCTTAGTGTTTTAAGCTCTAGAAAAACCTACGAGTATACTGATAGGCTCTGCTTTATCTGTATTCATTGGCTTATCTTTAATTAAAAAGGCGTTTGTTATTTTTTCAGAATTCCATAGTAAAGAATTGGGTTAAGCAAGGTGTACCTAAATACAAAATCTTTCTTGGAGTACCGTTTTATGGAGATTTTTCCGACTTCAAGACAGAAATTTCACTGCTCCAGGATCACTTGCTATTGGACCAGGCTCTGATAATGGTGGTGGCTATCCTATCCATAATGTATGTACTGAATACTCTAAAATTTTGACGAACAAACCAACAAAAACAAATACATAACTGACACAAGAAGACACCAAAATACAAGTTTCGTTCTGACTATTCAGTCACTAAATAGGATAGAACTATACACTGAGTATAAAGTATAAAGTAGTAAGGATATTGCATTCGATTTCAATGAAGCTTCGAACACCACTGATGAGGCATGATTTGCTGAAATGTGCATATGGTGCATCAATTTAACTTCAGTATTTCGCAAAAATATTAGAATATTTCTTTTTTCGTAAATAAACACATATACAGTATACACATCTACAATAACACATAAAAACGTCAAAATAATATATTTTAATAATCTCTTACAATGTTTCTTATTTCAAAATGTTTGATGCGACTTGATGTATAGAGCTTTTTTCTTTTAGCTATGCCATTTGATTAAATATGGAGGCATGAAGGAACAAATGTATGCCCGTGTTCCCTATATTGTTCATGATGATGAGTGGATCAGTCATGATAACCCAACTAGCATTCAGGAAAAGGTGATTCATTAGAATCAGTTCTTGCATACTTTTGTTTTACATAGACCATGTGAATACTTCATTCTAGAACATAAAAACCATAAAGGCCAGAAAAACAAAAACCATTTACTCTGTCATAGTAATAATTATTTCTAACACATTCAATTTGCATTTCCTTGTAAATTCTTATGGCGTAAAAAATCTCATTTAAAATAGGTTACAATTGTAATCTGTCTTCTTTCAAATTATATTTTGAACAAAAAAGCTAACTGAATTGAAATAAATTGATATGAGTTATTGCAAATACACGGAAAATATTCTGCCGTCAGAACTTATTTGCAGTTACCATTACTATGCATTGCCCGACGTACGAAGGATACTTCGATCATCTATTTCATTCTTTTGAAGACTAATAACAAATGTACCATTCTGCTGTAAGATATTATTTATATTGTGAGATTAAATCTGTAAAACTAAAATTGTCACTTTTCTAGAGAAGCAATTAGAATGCAATGGTTGCTTGAAGTTAGTAGTACTAAAACGTGTCCATTTGTCAAATCTTTTGAAATGAAAAAGAATATTAACATAAATTCAATTTTAAAAGTAAAGGTGTTACGTAAGTAGCATCCGTTTACTGAACTACAGAAAATCTTGTCTTTGTCTTGATTACATAGTAATGCAAGATTTTTTAACAGACAACCTGTTTAGATAAAGAAATATTTCAATAAATTAAATACATTCGTGCTAAATGATTCTTGTTTTAACACACTCTAGATAACTAGGAAAAAAATGTTCCTGATTTGTAATGGTACCACTTGAAAGAAAAATTGACAAATGCTATTATCCCGAGAGACTGATCTATTTGTATTATTTAACGATATCTAATCATGAAAACATTTAAATTGAACGGAACTATATTATATTTTAGGCTGATTTGTCTGGAATAATAACCTTGGTGGTATATTTGTATGGACAATTGATATGGATGATTTTTCTGGTGCTTGTGGAATAAAATATCCTATGATGTTTGCTGTAATCCATTGACTACATGCGTATCATGACTACATTACAGAGAAACAAGAAGTTATGTTGTTCTTAGCAGAACAAAAAAGACTTGAAAAAAAAGACTAGCTAAGGTTGCCTTGGAAAAAAGAAAGGCCTGACATATGATAGACCAGTTGATTTCACCTCAAATTTCTGTAGCAACATCCACACCATCGTTTCATTGGTGATATGCAGTTGATATTGTACAGGATATAGCTTACTTTTTATTCAAACGTATATAAATAAGTTTATACTTTTAGTCTTTTTAAGTTCTGAAATATTATTTTGCCGATGTATAAAATGAAAAGCAGCGGCCTAATTACATCGATGAAAAATTGAAAACACGAATATGAAAAATAATAAAAAAAGACGAACAAACTAGTAACCAACTATCCCTTCACTCGACACTAATTATCCACCATTCTCACCACCACTTGCCATACATACAAATGTTTTGGAGCAGAAGTTTTACATACTAGAAAACCTTCTGTAAAAGAAATAATAAATTTAAATCCTTCAACAGCTTTCAACAGCTGAAGAATGTAAAAAAAATAGTATATGATCTTGCCCTCTTTTGTTCATGTGAACATAATCAAGGTCAATGGTCAAGAACACTGAAGAACGACTTATAAAGCCAAATGAAATACTACAAAGCCAATATACATGTAACATGTAATCACTTTTAGTCCCTAACTGGACCTAAATACAACACATCATAAATGCAAGACCTAAATTCATATCTACTAAAAAAGTGGAAGGAGTTCATGTCAAAAATCAATAAATATATGTAATATATGATATGATGTGTATTGGACCCCGTTGAACCTAAACCGAATAACAAAAAAATCAAAACCAAATCGCGCATCTACTGATAAGCAACCATTCCTAACCAAAATAAACACAAAAAGAAAAGAAAGTAGATGTGGGACTAACGCAGTTTGGAGGCTAATTTTGATATTCTGACCCTTTGGGCTTCCTAGATTAGCCCTGACTATCAAAGTGAAATTCCAAAACATTACTATACATATGCAGATGATAGCAAACATTATAAACCCAAAATAAAACACTCGCTCTTTTGGTCATGGTATGGGAACTATAAACAACTGTCATTAAGTGGGAGGTTTGGCATGCCGTAAAACCAGGTTTAACCCACCATTTTCACTAGAAAATGCCTGTACCAAGTCAGGAATGTAACAGTTGTTTTCCAGTCGTTCCGTTACTTTTGATGGTTGAGCGTTTTCTCGGTTTTGTCAGTTTTTATTGACTTTTGTTCTTTTGACTTTCCCTTTTGACATTGCATTGAATTTCGGTATTCTTACTTATACCTTTACTCACTGTATGATTCATTACCCACATACCAGGCCACTTTTCCCGGCTCAGTTAATTTCAACTGAAACGATTCAACTGGAAGGTAACTTAGAAAGAAGAGAACGTTTAAATGCATTAAAACAAGACAAAATGGCAAATCTCCAGCGCTTGATAGTTTCTCTGTCGAATTTTTCATTTTTTCTTGACTGACTTAAATATCTATTTACTGCAGTCATTAAACCAAGGTTTTGAAAAAGAAACACTATCAATGTCTCAGAGACAAGGTGTAAAACATATATTGCAAAGGAAGGAAAATATAAATTTCTTTTAAAAAACTGGAGACCTATCACATTTTAAAATGTAGATATGGAAATTGCATCTTCTGCCTTAGCTAATAAAATCAAAACTTTCCTTAAATAAAATGTGACACACTTATATGTCTCGCCTGCCCCCCACATGTCGTATTGAGAAACACAAGTCTGACACATGCCAGACTGAGGTGTACCCCTTAAGATCAATTCATACACTAAAAATATACTTGACCTATTGTGAGTGGTTACCAAGAAACTGAATCACAAAAAATTGACATTGCTGACTGGGCCGTGACAATGAAGTCAAGGACAGTTGATACATATCAGACTGACATGTACCCATACGACCAATTCATATACCTAATATAGCTGCCCTGTCATGAGTGGTTATCTAGAAACTGACCTAATCACCAAAACTTGACATTGCTCACTGGACCGCGACATTGATGCCAAGGACAGGTGACACATCCAGACTGACATGCATCCATTAAGGTCAATTCATACACTAAAATATAGTTGATCTATCATGAGTGGTTACCAAGAAACTGACCTAATCACAAAAACTTGATATTGTTCACTGGGCCATGACACGGAGGTTAGAGTCAGGTGACATGTGGGTGACTGACGGGTACTTATCATAAGGTACTTATGGACCATATTTGGTAAACCTCGGTAAAGCAGTTCCTGCGATTTTCACCTTTTAATGAAAGTTTACACCGTCGCCGCCTTTGCCGCCGCCGCTGCCGTCGGAAAAGCATTATCTATGTTCGTCTTCAGCGATTATGTCGCAGGCGAAACAGAAATTATCAGTGAAACTTAACAAGGGCTTTTAAAGTGTAAATATATTTGGAAATGTATCAGACTTACCTTTGACATTATTGAGAAGGCAGAAGATGATATTACTGGCCTTTTGTTATTAAATTTTGAAAAAGCGTTTGATACTCTTGAATGGTGATTCATAAATAAGGCACTTGCTTCTTGGGGTTACGGTCCCAATTTTATGCAAAATGGGTTAAAACTTTATATTGAAGTATAATGAATAATATTTGTTAAGTATTAACAGGTCAGTCCGACATTGAGACCCGTTATCTCCTTATCTTTTTATGTTAGCATTAGAATCAATGAGTGAAGAATTAAATAATGAGCCAGTTATTAATGACATGAATAGTAAAAATGGATGATTTATTGCATATAATGCTCTTTTGATAAAAATTACAAAAACAAATGACCTTTTATAGGTTTGAATGTATAATATTTGCTTTTCAGCCATAAAATTGTGGAATATCGGTGATTTCAGGTTTTAAGTTTTTATCACTCATATTAATTTGATCTAGTATATTCCAGTAATACTGGTGTTTTTCATCATTTTTTTGTATTTCTCATATGGATATATATAGTAAATATCTTACAATATGTTGTTAATGTATTTAGACCCCCATCCCAAAGACAATTATATAAATGATCATTTTTATCCTTTGGTATCATCAGTTAAGTTTCAATAATCAAAATATGTTAACAGCTGTTAAGAACATATTTGGGAATTATTATCAACTTTGTTGTATACTCCTATATGACAAATACAAATAAAATATGATATGCAAGTATTACTGGAATATGATAGTCCATATGGAAATGATTGTTAAAAACTTCGAACCTGAAATCACCCATTTTTCACAGTTTTATGGCTAAAAATTCAAACCTATATAAGACCATTTCTACTAGTACTTTCTATTAAAAAAGCATCATACGATATCTATGAAATCAATCTTTGCTGTCAACAATTGACCAAAAATGATAAAAGTTTAGTTAAGTTTCTGAGAGGTAGGGATACACTTTCATCAATTTAAATATGTGAACAATATGTTAACAACAATATCATGACTTATTGTCATCTCTGTGATGTACAGGTATGTGAAAAAGTCAGACAAATGATGATAAATGCCAGCATTACTGGAATATGCTAGTTGAAATACAACTGAGCGATAAAAACTTAAAGCCTGAAATCATCCATTTTCCAAAATTTTATAGCTAAAAAGCAAACATCATCCGTTCAGACCTATAAACGACCATTTGTATTTGTAATTTCTATCAAAAGAGCATGATATGTACTTAAAAAATCTATGAAAGCAATCTTTACTATTAACAAATGTCCAAAAATGACGAAAGTTTAGTTTATGTTCTGAGGGGTAGGGTACAATTTCAGCAATTTAAATATGTTGACAACAATTTGACTTATTTTCATTTTTACGATGTATAGGTTCGCCAAGAACTCGTCTGAAAGGTGCTAGATGTCAGTATTTCTTGAATAAGCTCAAGGGAAAAAAACTGATAAAAACTTAAAGCCTGAATTTATCCATATATCCAAAGGCAAAGATAAGTTTTCTATAACTAATGACCAGCACTTCAAAGTAGGCAAAAGTTGAAAAAATCTCAAATTCCCGAAACGATTCATTGTTTTAAAGATGTAGTTAGAAAATTGATGCAGCAATCGCCAAATGGCCTCAGATTTATTTAAAGGTATTACTTGTAACTACAGAACACAAACAAATATATATCTTGAACATTTAGGTTATCTGTTTACATTTGAATGACAAATTTTTAGCATTTGTTGCTAAAATTTGGTAGGAGAGGGCTAAAATTTTAGCTCTGACAGTTAACGGATAATACTGAATATTAAAATCAGGTATGTATTTTTTAAGCCTATACATGTACCGCAAGCTGTAGACTGCTATCATATATATAACATCCTAAGCTGACTTAAAGTCTTTTTTGCTGGCCCAAGATATTTCAACAAAACTGAAAATTTGCCGAAATAACCCAACGGGACCTACAAATAGTCCCCAAAACAGTAGTAAAATAAGCTTGTTAATATCTGAAATTCGAAACAGGATATCTATAAGACCTTAAAAAAGTTGGTTCAGATAAGTCCTGCTGGGGATCCACGGTAGGCCTACCTAACCCCCAAAACCACCAGAAAGGAAGATATTTAACTTAGCGAAGCTACCATGCATTGCTACCTACAGAAGTTTACGTACCGAAATGATTGAAGCGCATAGTATTTTGAGTGGCAAATACAATCAAAAAGCATCCTAGGAGGCACTTTTTGTTATTGACATCACTTTTGGTTAAATAGAACGAGAAGAATACCGAAGTTCATAAGTCACATATCCATAGGATGAGACAAGACTGTTATCAACAAAGGATCAAACACAAACGTGGAAGTAGAACACGGACACAACACTGAAAACTAAAACTAGGACAATGTGAACTCCCATAAAATTCGGGAGTGACATCAGGACTCGGTTATATATATGAAGGAACGTTGTGAAAAATATTAAAAGAAACAATAGTTGACACACGTAAACCAATTTTCCAGAGACGTCCTAAACAGCACCATACGTAATACGAGCGCAAATTTCAACCCTCATCTTAAAGTCAAAAGTCACAGAGTGATCTATTTGTGAAGTGAAACTCTTATATCCAAATGCAATCGTTATCTTACAACAAAAGATAAGAAGAAAACAAAGCACTGCTCAGATCAAAGTTGTACTGAAAAAAAATCGACTTCAATCCTTAAAGTCAAGGTCATAGAGCAGTCGTTTGGAACATGACACTCCAAATGCCCTCATGCATGTGGACATAACATACAGTTTGATATGTAAGTTTCACAGTTCCTTTGAGAAATGTTCTGTAGTGTTTTTGTACACTAACCTATCTTGTAATTTGCAGTGTCCGTTGACAAAAGTCGATATTTGTACCATATTCTGAATTTTGTCACGGTAAGCTAATATCAGCAACTATTGATTTTTTCAGTTTATTCACTTCTAAAATTCCTCTTTATGAATTAATATTATATTAATATTATGTTGTTTAAAATTCATTAGAGTGCTGCAAGATTCTTAGCGCCAGAATGTAACATCTTTTGGGGTTAAACTTTCCTTCGCCGTCAAAAGGTCTTCCTAACCCCAATACCACAAGTGTTTTGTTATCTGGTATTATGTCTGGAACATTTCTTGAATTAATTGAAGTAATTGGGAAATCATATGTTCCAATCTTCACTCTTCTTTTATTTCGATTATCCCAATACAGCTTGATTTTTCTTCCTGAGCACCTCACAACCCCAGCTGATGGACAATCTATCCCTTCATGTACATATTTTCTGCCAGTTATATTTGTATTACCAAAAATTTCTTCTACAGAAGATTTTGCTATTATATCCAATTCATTAAACATATGAGCTGCAGGAAACTCACTAGAATCCACAACGAAAAACCTTTCAACTAAAAGATCTTCATTCTTATGTGGGAAATTGGTAACCTTGGACAGATCACCATTTGGATTTCGAATAAATTTAAATCCATACACCATGTTGATACTCAATTCTGCTGTCTCCCAGCAACATTTTTCGTGTTTATGTTGATAAATGGGCCGAATTAGTCTTTTTCCATCAGCGTCATATCCTAAATAACAAAACCCTTTACTCATCGCTGATTTTACGATTATTTGAAGATTAATAACATCTTTAGATTGTTGCTTATTAAACTCGGGGTCCGAATAGTCAGAATCTGTACTAGAATCATAATCAAAACAATCATTCTCATAATAGGGATCCTCTTTACGCTCTGGTAAAAATATATCGTCCCAATCAGGAAATTACTGGACACAGTAATTTGTTAATCAATGATTTTATGCTAACACAAAACAAAACCTCTGGCGAAAAATATATTTTGTAAATTCCTATACTTTACAGGAATTAAAAATTGATGCATTTTTTATCTCTTATATCTAAGAAAATGGTAAGAATGGTAAAACAACTGAAAGGTCTTGAAACAAGGAATTGAATGTAAAAATATTATATGTATATCAAAATCGGATGACAAATACAAAACTCCCTACATCTTACGAAAATTGAAAATTGGCCTCTTTGACGCTTACATCCTGAAAATAGTGAAGCTTACGTCAGATATGTTCCAATATTACTGATAGGTCTTGTCACAAGGAATTTAATTTAAAAAAATTCATTAAAATAGGACAAAAATAAAAAATCCATAAACAACAACAACAGCAATAATAATACAAAATGTAATAATAATAAATATATTTCCGATTCCTCAAAAAAGCATCAGAGGTCTTTTCCCCGAATTAGGGATTTGAACTTAACCGTGTTAAAGGTCGGGTCAAAATGATGATTTTTGACGACAACAGCCTTCTATAACGCATTCTGTTTCGTTATTGAATGATTTTAAATGTTTCCTGAATATGGGTGTGGTCGACCATGGGTTCTTAACTATAGGAGAAAGACATATAGTATATTAATTAGATTTTTTTGTTCGCAGTAAGATGTTCTACAAAATGGCTATCTCAACAATGTTAAACGTTTTGACCCCTACTCCAGGGAGCCATACCCGTCAGCATAGATCAACTCCGAACTTGTAAAATTCCTGGATTGAGACAAGTAACATGCTGTTAAAAATATTGACCCCTACACCAAGGAGCCACACCCGTCAGCATAGATCAACTCCGAACTTGTAAATTTCCTGGATTGAGACAAGTAACATGCTGAAAGTAGAAAAAAATTCAAATATACCGCATACATACGTTAAAAGATATTTGAGGAGTCAAAAATTGGAAAGTGAACTTGACCTGTCACCCTTTGACCTAAATACATATCATCACGTTCAGGGGTCAACGGTAATGATCCCAGCTCTGTATACCTGATGGTTTTCGAGTAATAGCAGTTAAATGCTACGGTTAAACATTTAAGGAGATATAACTCCTATAGGAAATGACTGAATCTGATACACTAAATCGGGAGGCGCAATGTCCAAACGCCCCTTCACATTTTGGACCAGGTCTAATTTCACTATGCCTTACAGTTTCAGACGATGGGTTCCGTCATTGGAGTTTATCGTCACTTTCAGCAATTTTCTGTTATATCGTCACTATCAGATTTGCTTGGGGACGAAAGCGTTGACAGCAATCCAGCTGACCGGTGAAACCCCCGACCCTGGGTAGATGTCTTGAGACCTTAAATATGAAACGGGATGAGCAGGACTCGAACCCATCACAAGCATTTTTAGATTAGAAGAGCACACAAGGAAAGACAAAAAATTATAGTACGTGAACTTGACGTTTGACCTTGTGATCATTTTCAAGACCAGAGGTCATGAAGGATAACAATGAAGATCCAAATTTCTGCCACGTACGGTTTTCTAGTTTCAGGTGTAAAATAGTTTAGTCAAACAAATAAGGGGATGTACCTCCCAAACGAAGCCATTGCAACCCTTTAATTAAATGTACTAAAATTGGGATACAACACCCTTAACATATTTGTAACATATTGTATCCCTATATTCTTTTATATTTTCAATATTTGGGGAGATAACCCTGTAAGCGAAACTGATGTGGTCAAAAAGGGTATGTGCAGATATTTCAAGCTTGCCCTAAGCAATATGCCTAATATCATTTTGATATGTCGCATACATTTTTCACGGGACCTTTTGAAAAAGTGGACGAAAAAATAATAATCCGATCGAATAAAACAAGGTTTTCCAATTTAAGTTGAAATACCTTAATAATAATAATCATCATAATTATAATAATCAGAACGAATATAATCAGGTCTTCCACTGAAAGTGAAAAGACCTCAATAATAAATCTCTTTTGAGACTTCTTCATAAAGCAATACGGGTCCGAACCACTAATACCAACGTTAACCTGTATTACAATCGAAAATCAAGAGAAAACTGCTTCAAAATGGGTTAAAGAATACAAAATTCTAATAAATTGGCTTATCTGACCCCTTATATCTTAAAAACGAAAAGTCTTGCATCATACATGTTTGCATACTACCGTATAGCGGGTAATTTTTGCGAGCTCAAATTTTCGCGGTTTCTCATAAAAGATGGGGTACATAATTTTAGCGAATTTGAAATTTCGCGATTAGATGGATATACAATTGTATCAACTATTGAATTCAAATTTAGCAAGTCTTTATTTTCGCGAGAATGTGACAGCCGCAAATAAAGCGAAAATTAGAACTTCGCGAAAATTACCCGGTATACGGTATTAAAAAAATCCAATAAAATTACTTCGTCCAACTACGTTAAAAAGTAAAAAATCATGTATGGAAAAAAGAAAGAAAAACAAAAGAAAAACTTATGTGTCCTTTTTTCAATAACGATCGCCACCTAAGGTGCATAATACGGTCGCAGCAGGTTGCAAATAGGCTACTTCTCAATCAATGGGTACCAATGCAAGTGTTGAAACAATAATTTATTAGTCCATTATTCATGTGAACACTGGGTCTTGAAACAAAATATTCAATGTAAGAAAACCGTATCAAAATCGGACAAGAAATAAAAATCCCTATATAATAGAAATCTGTAAACTGGCCAAATTGACGTCTTATACAATGTATATGAAAGCGGTAAGATTTGCATAAAATATGTTGACGTACTAATCTTTGGTCTTGCCTGCAGGAATTTAATGAGAACTTGTACCAAACTAAAACATAGATGTAATCACTGTTTCCAAAGTTTGCCTTCTCCAGCTTTTGTGATAAAAAAAGGCCAAAGTCATCTAATATTGCTGAATATTTTGTCCATTATTAATACGTATATACAAAACACTATATCCAAACATATTCCTCAAAAGTATGTGAAGCTGAAGTCAAGGGTTATCTAAATTCAACCGGGTATTGTATCTCGCTCAATAACCTATCTGCAAAAGACGTTTCATGACTATATCACATATACTCTTTGAACGAAATAAAACAAAAACTACTCAAAACATATCTTAACAACAAATGACTTTAAAGGCCAAGGTTATCTACATTTAGCTGGGCGCTGTATGCATTACCATCATCATCATGTATCTACATATAAGATGTCTTCATATCATATAAACTGTATTCAAATATTTTCTTAAAAGTAGTTGACCTTCAAGTCAAGGTCATTTCAATTTGGATGGATATTGCATGCATCAATACTATATGAAGTTTTCATGAAAATATTCTTTGACATATAATTGTACCCAAAATATTTTTGCGAAAAGTGACCTTAAGGTCAGGGTTTTAACTAGGTGTTGTATGCATCAATACCGTAAGAAGTTCATGACAATATTCTTTGAACAAAAATGAAACTCGGACATAAAATTCTTTCTAAATATATATTTCTGGAGAGCATGCGATCTGGGTCAAGGTCATCTAAATTTAGCTGGATGTTGGGCACGTCCATACCATATGAAGTTTAACGACAATATTTTTTTGAATAAAATGAAACTCTGACATGAAATTGTACACAAATATATTTCTTAAGTGTATGACCTTGAGGTCAAGGTCATCCATATTTAGCTGGATTTTGTGCGCATCATTAACATATACTTCCATATGAAGTTTCATTACATTATTCTTCTTTAAAAAAATGAAACTTTGACATAATATTTTACCTAAATATATTTCTTAAGTGTGTATGACTTTGAGATCAAGGTCATCTAAATGTAGCTGGAAAATGTGCGCATTATTAACATATACCTCCGTCTGAAGTTTCATAACAATGTTCTTTCATTAAAACGAAACTTTGACAAAATTTTATCCAAATATATTTCTTAAGTGTGCGTGACCGTGAGGTCAAGGTCATCTAAATTTAGCTGGGTGTTGTGCGCATCATCAACATGTATCTACATATGAAGTTTAATGACTATATGACAGAAACTACTGACATAAAAACAGTTACTAAACATATTTCTTTGAGTCAATAAGGCGTGACCTTGAGGGTAAAGTCATCTAAATTTAAGTCAATAAGGCGTGACCTTGAGGATAAAGTCATCTAAATTTAGTTGGACTTTGGGGGCTACATTAACATATACCGTCATCTGCGTTTTCATGACAATATTCTTTCAACAAAATGAAAACTTTGACATAAAATTTTACCCAAATATATTTATTAAGTATGCGTGACATTGAGGTCAAGGTCATATTAATTTAGCTGGAGGTTGTGTGCATGATCAACATGTATCTACATATGAATTTTCATGACTATATCACAGAAAATGCTGACGTAAAACTCTATCTAAACATATTTCTTAAGAGTAAAAAAAGCGTGACCTTGAGGTCCAGGTCATCTAAATTTAAGTGCCTGTTGTGCGCTTTAATCACCATGCACCTACATATGAAGTTTCATAATTGTATCTTGTATAGCTTTTGATAAATAAAAACTTGGATTTAAAAACGGATGTGGACGCGGGCATGGACACCGGAAATATTCCAATTGTTCTTTCTTTACATCATAAACGCGAATTAAAAAATCCGTTTTAAAAAATCCTTTTGGCCCTTTGTTTGAAAAACAGTCTATGCCAGAATTCCTATTACCAACCATAACCTGTATTACAAAATGAAAATAATAATAAAAAAACAAGAGTAGCATATTCCCCGACTGCACATCAAACAAGGGCTAGCTGCAAAAGCATTGACAGATTTCATAATGTCTTAACAGGGTTAATACAGTGTAATGACATTATTTCAATAAGCTTATACATGCTTTTAAATTACTCTTAATTCTGAGTAAAGTGAGATACCACAACCCTGTGTTTACAATAAAAGTGTTGTAACACAATTTTCTAACAAAATTAGGTTGCAGTCAGGTCATGATGAACTAATTCCTGCATGTGTTCAAACACTCTTGATTGGGAATAATATTATATGTCACAACCTTATATTCGTGATAAAAGTGTCACGATTACTTTGTAATAAAAATAGGTCACAGTCAGGTCAAAATATTTTAATTTTGGCTCCCCTCAACGGTGTTTACAATTATGAGTGTTACATCACGATCCAAGTTTGGAATAAATCTGTTTGTTACCCGTTTCTATGAATTTTACACATTTTCAAGGGTATAATTATGTTGCAATGATTTAATTTCAGTTAGTTTTACGAACGCTTGAACAGTGTTCATAATTATGAGTGCTATGATATGTCACAAACCTATGTTTAAAAAATTGTTTTCGATCATCCGTTTTCATTAATTTCTAAGATTTCAAGAGGCATAACTGGGTAAAAATGACCTAAAACTAGTCGATTCTAGTATGTATCAGCCTTGTTCATAATTACGGATGTTGTAATATATCACAACCTTATGTCTGAAGAAAAACTGTTCATGACCTTTTTTTGCCCTGAACCTTTGAAAGACTCCAAAATGTATGAGGTACAGACGTTATATTTAAATATGTGATGTGATACTTGTTACAAATATTTATTCCTTTGTAATAAAAAGCTTTCAAAACGTTTTTCAATACATCTTTTTTTGTAAAATTTGGTGCAGTAGAATGCAAATGCCAAGAAACACAATAAACATTTCTTTTTGAAAAACTTTGGGGAAGCAACTGAATGCGTTACGTCATACACGTTAATTTATACAGTGTTAGAATTAGATTTATACTGACAACCTTTTTGTCCTTCCCACAGTGGGAGCCGAACGCATGCCGTTGTTTCACCTTCGGTACCAAATCACCTGCACCATGTCCAAGCTCTCGACCGCTCGACCAAATCTCCTATATAAAAATACAGCTTCCTTAATCGAAGTGCATCCTGTTACGTAGGCAAATATAGACATAGTACATGTAGGCAAATATAAACATAGTACATGGTGTAAATGTGTGTGCGGATGTAACGTTTTAGCTAACAAGACGGGTCAGGTGAGTTATTGCCATCACTTGGCGTCCGTCATCGTCGTCGTCGTCCGTCGTCCGTCTGTCGTTAGCTTTTCACATTTTAATCTTCTTCTCAGAAACCACTACACCAAATGGAACTAAACTTTGCAGGAATGTGCATGAGGAGGTCCTCTATAAAAAAAATGTTCTTCGTTCGCATCAGAAATTCAACATGACGGCCAGGTCCAATCATGTGTTTTGATTGGCTGAAATTTCAAAGATCATCTTGTCAGAAACTATACAGCCGATGGAATTGTTAGTGGTGTGAATGATCCTCGCTTGGCCTCTACCAAAATTATGTTTTTGGTGCCGATCCGAATACTAAGATGGCTTCCAACGCGGGACAAAGTTTAAGATTGGACCCTATGGGAAATACCTTCAAAGATTTTCTCAGAAACGACAAAGTCAATGAAAATGATCCTTTGCAGAAATGTTCCTTGGATGTTCCTCTACAAAGTTTATGTTTTTTTTTCTTTTTTTTCCCCCGATGCGAAATCTAAGATGACTGCCACCGCAGGACATAGTTTAACATTGGACCCTATGAGAAATTACATATGAAGATCTTCTCAGAGACCATGGAGTCAATGAAATGATCTTTCACAGAAGTGTTCCTTGGATGGTACTCTTCAATTTTTTTTTTTTTTTTGCCGTTCCGCAATCCAGGATGGCTACCACTGCAGAACATCGTTTAACATTGGACCCAATGGGAAATAGGTATAAAGATCTTCTTAGAAACCACATTGTCAATGAAAATGATCCTTTGCAGAAATCTTCCTTGGGTGGTCCTCTACAAAGTTTATGTTTTTTGCTGATCCAAAATCCAAGATGGCCACCACTGCATGATATAGTTTGACATCGGACCCTATGGGAAATACATGTAAAGATTTTCTTCTCAGAAAACAGTCAGTGAAAATGATTTGCAGAAATATTCCTTGGATGGTCTTCTACAAAGATTTTTTTTGTTGTTTTTTGTTTTTGCTAATCCCAAATTTAAGATGGCTGCCACCGCAGGACATAGTTTAACATTGGACCCTTTGTGAAATACATGCAAGATCTTCTTCTCAGAAACAACAGAGTCAGTGAAAATGATCCTTTGCAGAAATGTTCCTACTAAGTTTACTGATTTTTTTTTTTTTTTTTTTTTTTTTTT
>JAOXYI010509163.1:0-15612 GCA_028566495.1 Lithophaga antillarum
AATTTGTAATATTAACTGCATTTTTGTAGATAAATTTTCATAATGTCCTCTGTAGATGTGGCTACATAGGTGAGATGGCCTCAGATCACATTTTAAGACTGTCCTACAACTTCTCTTACATTACTTGAAATAAAAAACTGAAACTTTGGATAGTTGTTATACTACGTGTAGATTGTGCCAAATGTCTCAGATTTTGATATTTCCCCCGGAGATAGGCTACACAAGTTTTCGCAGCTCAAATTGATATTTGGCCCGAAATTATTCTTGCACTACTTGAAACAGAAAACCGAAACTGGGATTATTAATTGCAATATATGTGTACATTGTGCCAAAGGTTTACAGGTATCAATTTAAAAAAACTTGTGTCAGTTGTTGTTAAAGGGGAGATATGCGTGTATGGCACGAGAAACCTAGCGTGGCTGCCGGTATTAGTTATCTTAAGTGTTTTAATCTGACCTTACTGTTTGATCTTCATCTACTAAATGTGATTAATGGTCAAAACTACATTTCCTAAGACTTTCGGTAGTTTTATTTTCAATGTTTCATACATTTCCAAGATAAGATGGCAGAACAAAATTGGAAAGTACGCCTCATTATATTGCAACATGTTTTGTTTCAATGTTGTTTTGTTTGACTGGAAAAGTAAGAAGAACTTTTTTGTGTAAGGGAAGGTATTATCTTTAGGGAATCAGTGCGGGTAAAAAATGTAAAATTATATGTTGGTCCAAACCATTATATAAAAAGAGTCAAGACAAGATGACGTAATTATCATGCACTACGGCATTCTCACATGCTGTTAGGTTTCATTTTTATATATAATATTCCTATACTGTTTCATAGAATAAACATTTGCAGCATACATGTTTTGACAAAACAAATGATTTTAAGGCGACACCTTGGACAAAAGTATTCGTATTCGCTTAAGAAAAATATATAGTAATATCAAAAAGAAGAATAACATCTGATTGAACCGGGTAATCTTTGTTCATCATTTGAAAAACTTGTAAAGGCAAAGAAAAATAACACAACAGACTTATATTTTAATGTAAGAAAATTAATAAAATATATTTTGTCAATTAAACGTATCAACATGACGATATATTTAAAGTTATGATATACAATTTTTCCATTTACTAGTGATATCTTCGGAGCCCAGCAGTGGACATGAAATATATACATACTATTTCGTTCCAGCGAAATGTTTTTTTCGTTCACAATATATTATTTTGTTCGCACAATATATTTTGCCGTTCTCGAGAAATAATATTTCGTGGGAACGAAATAATTAAAATGAAAAGAATACCGAAGTTCATAAGTGTTATTTATCCATAGGACCAGGCAAGACCGTTATCAACTAGGATCAAACACAAACACAAATGTGAATGCAAAATAAAAACACAACATTGAAAACTAAAGTTAGGACAGTACAAACTCCCATAAAAACTTTTTTTATCAGACCCTCCGGAAGCATTTACTGCTGGACATGTGGCTTTTGTCGTCTTTCCCAGTGTACAATAGCTGGTAACAAATCGTAATTAGGTAAGGAGAACGGATAATGACTACATGTATGATATCAGGAACATGTCCGTAATTGTCTGTAATAAGGACACTTCATACTGGGCAACCAATTCATGATGGTGACCATAAAACTTCCGACGTGATGAAATTAATTTTGGGCTTGACATAGCCTTGACTAAGTAGCTATCCAGATATTTCGCTATATTGAACATGCCCTAGAATAGCGGATCGTCTGTAACATGTAGACTCCATACGACGGCGACGGTGGTATATATCTACTCAGGAAAGTAAAGCTCACAATCGGAAACTTGTAGTCATCAGGTTTGTCATATACCATTGATTTTTACCGTCCCCCGTTGTTTATAGATAGGTATAAGATGAAGTAAGCTGCGGACGTAGATATATCTGTGGTGTCCTTAAATGCAACTCACTGGGATAGATAAGATATAAGCAGTCGTTAAACCGACAGTTTTTTAATAATAAAATCATCTATATAACGGAAGCTGAAATTAAAGGATCAGGGTAACTTTTTCTCTCTTTTTTTGTAAAAGCCCTAAACGAAGTCTGCCTTGTATGAATATTAGAACAGATCGGCGATAACAATGAGAACGGCGTGAGAAAACCGAAGGAGCAATCAAGAAGGAACAATCCGAGGACATAGTCAACATCGGGAACGAGGAAGACGAGAACAAACAAACAATACATGAACATGCAACAGAAAACAGAACACAGAAAAACTAAAAACGTAGATGAGCAACACGGACCCCATTAAAACCGGGAGTGAACCTAGGTGCTCCGGAAGGGTAAACAATTCTTCCTTCTAATTAGACACCCACCGTGTTTCTCAGGTCAAGTCCGGTAAAAAGTCATATTCGGTAAGACGAAAGACCAATACTACGGCAAAGGGAAAAGATCCGTCTTCATTTGGGAAAAGGATATTCCGTAACGGTCAAATAGTTCATGGTGACGACCGTAGAATTTTCGAATTGATGACTTAAGCCTGGGAGCAACGTACCCCTGCTTCAGCAAGTGTTTGCGTCTGCAGCCAAGCCCTGTCCAGAAAATCACTGTATTGGCAACAGGCTCTAGAATAGCGTATGAGTTTTGAAATATAAACTCCATATGCTGGTGCTGTGGAATGTTGCTGCTGATAAATGAGAAGTTGACAATTAGAAAATGTGAAGTCATCACGTTTGTCGTAGAATTTCGTTTTTAATCTTCCTTCGCTGTCGATTCCAAGGTGAAGATCGACGTAAAAGGCAGACTTTGGTGTGTCTGTAGTATCCTTTATTTCCAGCTCACTGGGATAGATGAGATACAGATAATCATAGAATCGGGAAGTGTTCAGTGAAAGGACATCATCTTTATATCGGAATCTGAAATTAAAGGTTTAGGCTAATTTTATGTCTTTTTTTTAATAGTCCATGAAGGAAGTCTGCCTCATAGTGTAGAAACAAATCGACAAGAAGAGGAGCACAATTAGTGCCCATTGGGACACCAATTGTATGTTTAAACACTAGTCCACCAGACTGGACAAATATGTTATCGATCAGTGGTTTACTGTTAGTGCACATTGGAATGCCGATTGACTGCTGAAAAACATGTCCACCAAATTCAACAAAGATATTATCTATCAAAAAGTCTTGCGTCCGAAAAATATCCTGCTCAGAGCATTTTTAGTAAGCGATACAATGTTCCTTGACATTATGAGTTTTTTTCTCTACCTAAGACAAGAAACGAAATATTATTTCGGATTTCGTGGGAACAAAATAAGTATATTATGGGAATGAAATATTATTTCGTTCGAACGAAATATTATTTTGTACAAAGAAAATAGTATGTGTATTTTTCATGTCCGCTGCCTGTTCCATAACTATCCTTTATGGCCGGAGAGAATACAACACGAATGTTTGCAAAAATCACGCAACCGTTTATGGTTAAAATCTATCTTAGTAACAATAAATAACTTCACGTTTTGATCTAAACAGATAAGTTTGCTGTATTTCTAAAATTTCTCTATCACTACGTGGTCGTAATTTGTACTCCTATTGTACGGAAAAATGCGACTGAGAATTTTATTCCCAAATCCTTTTTTCGGTGTTACTTTGCTCTGTGATTTAGCGGCCATCAGGACTATCACTTTTTTGGAAATAATGATTGTAGATGTTCTGTCTTATAACTGATGAAAAACAGATTAGGCTAACTATAATATCAATAATATCATGCAAAAATCACGTAATCAACTTATCCTGCAAGTTTGCAATTCTTATCCTCTGGATTATAATTTGTTTCAATGTATTACTTCAGTATTTTTAATATTGTTCAGGTATTGACATACGGAATTTAGATTCATCAAAGAAGATTATTGATGGGGTGTTCTGAAATTGAAATTATACAGTACATTTAATCTAAATGTTCTTGTCAATTTCTTTTACTTAACTGAATTAAATCGACAAATTTAGTACTCATCAACCATTGAACTTTCCTCAATTGTTTTCATTTGTATTCAGCATTAAGATAACACTTGACAGTAACGTCTCACTTCTTTATTATATTCTTTATGACATTGTTTAAAATCTAATTCAATCACAGTAATCGTGAAGCATACACTAAAAACCTTTTCTTAAAGTAAAAATAAGACAGGTTGTAGTTTGTATGAAAAAGAAATCATTAGCCTTATTAATCTTACCGGGTAGAACTGTGTTATGTCCGACATTCAGTTGGTACATTAAATGAAAATTGTAAAAACTATATTATGCTAGAAAATATGGAATAATGATGTTCTTGTTTGTATGCGAACAAAAAAACCAAACCTCTCCAATCTCCACTACTACTCTTGTTGACATTTGTGTTTAAAATAGTCACAATGTTAATCCCAATTCAAGTGGACCCGTGATTATTTGTTGACGAATCAGTACCATATTGTCTCTTATGTTCCCGATTAATAAGCTAACTAATGCTGCTGTAATACAATACTTCAAAAGAGCAATATCATTTCGTTGAATTCGTGCAAAACCTATTAAGAATCCAAGAGCATATCGGTTAAAGGGGTTTGAGTATTATTAAATGATATATGCTATTGCGTTGGAGGAAATTTTATTTATTGCATGATATATACCAATTTTATTATGACTGTAGTGCATTTACCTTATATGTTCGGAAGTTTTATCACGTTTTTATCTACTTTAGAGGAAATCATTAGGCGAAGCAGTCAATAACAAAAGCCAAATTCGAAGAACCTTTAGGTTATATTTATTTGCAATGTATGTATAGATCTAACCATGTCAGCTTTATATAACGTAATTATTACTACAAAACATACATTTGATATTAATCTTATAGGCTTCTAATTTAATTTCTAAGTGTATAAAATTCGCCGACGACAGATAAAGATAAAAATGATGAAATGATTTTTCTTCCTATTTTTTCAACAATCACTCTGAACAGAGAATTCGAATTTAAGTGGATTTCATATTTTAATCCATTCTCTCCCTTAAGTTTAACGACATGTTCCATATGTTCATAATATCATACAGTGGCACTGCAAGATATTAGTAGATATAGATGAGTACCAAAAAACAGGCAAGTAAGTCGATACAATCGGATGAAAATAGGAACAATGAAAGAAGTTGGACATAAACATTACTGAAAACTAAAAACTAACTGCCTAGTAAATAGGGAGTGAAATCAGATGTGGTTTTATGTAGCCTGACTAAGTGATCCAGGAGAATTGCTGCTAAAAAAATTATTTACGAAAGTATTGGCAAGCAGGGGAGCACAGTACGTGCGCATTGGAATGTTATATATCTCTATTATACTTCAGCTTTCTATCAGTACAATTCGTAGGATTAAGTAATTCTATATGATTGAAAATAAGTAAGGAAATTTCACTGAGATACTAGTTTCTCTGTTGATATGTTTCATTGTTTAGCATCTGTGGTCAATTGGTCTAGATGAGTTGTTATATAGAGACCTCTACAAATGAATTGCTTGCACCTGTATTGTTAACAATAGAAACAGTTCCTTTTTTGTAATAGGATTTAATATTTGATTAACATTCCCCTGGGTAGTTTCAATTGGGCTAACCCTAACACGCCTTATGTAACACAGTATGTCTTAGGTAATTACATACTTGTGTTTGCTCTTGAAAACGCAATAAATCATAGTTGATTGTAAATACAAATTGAATTATGCTTATCTATTCTACACTAACATAGAGTGATATTCAAAACGAATTCTACCCTAGTCTTAAAGTTGGCTCATTTTTAAAACACTTATAACGATAAAGGCACAACATACAACAGATTTATCTTAATATCATTAACACAGTAACCACAGCATCTCACGAGGGCGTTGATGTATAAATGTGTGATGCAAAATACTGCTGTTATGCAGACATGAACCATGTTATATATTTTTTGCTTCTAGTATTGTCTTTTATAACTGAAAACAAACAAACAAAAAACCCCACAAGAAAAACAAAAAAGAAATCCCCTCCAAAAAACAACAAAAAACAAAAAACAAAACACCATTTAAAGGACGCATTAAATAAAACTGATTAACATATGTTATTTTTTTAGTGTATGTTTTTAGGCATTTCGGATCAAAATATATAGTTAAACCCCACAGATATTTAAATTAAGCAACGATAGATGCAAATATTCTATCAGACAGATACAATTTCAAATCATGTTCTTTTCGTTATTTGGAATTGTTCGTTTGTTAATTTTAATGTAATTTGTCAAATTGTCTTTCTTCATTTATGTGTATCTATTTTATATTGCTAGCTTTTTAGTCTCGTGGGTGAAATTTTACATGTGTGCAAAACAGATGTTGCTAGTGTTTCAATTGCTTATTTCACGCTTTTCCGGAAAAAACTTT
Organism: Lithophaga antillarum; assembly: GCA_028566495.1. NCBI lineage: Eukaryota > Metazoa > Mollusca > Bivalvia > Mytilida > Mytilidae > Lithophaga > Lithophaga antillarum. The sequence goes on from JAOXYI010509163.1 coordinate 6,400, forward strand.
TTACTCATTGTCAGCTTCAATTCGTAGCATGTGACCTCATAACCGTTTTGTATGTGTGTGTGTGTAGTTCGGCAGTTTTGTTCTCAAAATACTGGGTTTCTTTTTCTTTTTTTGTCTGCATTGGAACATTTTGTTAGTTAATCATCTTACCCTGCAAAAACACGTAGCACTTATCCTTCGTTACCAAACTTTGGCAGATGTATATTTTCTAAAACGTGTAAATTTCCTTTTCTTATATTTTATTGTTTCTTGTTATTCATATTTTCAGTTAAAGTTCGTTTACACGATAAATTACCGCTGTCGTGGGTTCATATCCCTCTTGCCTTTCTTCATGTGTTAAGATTTCCAGACACTTATCCATGGTCGGAAGTATTACCTACCAGCTAAACAGCTGTCCGGTGTTTCTCTCCCAGTAAGTCTGTTAGTCACGATATAGCTACAACTTAGCTGAATGGACAATGAACTTATAATTTATATAGCTTAAAAGCATCTTTTGGAAGAACAGGATATAGTGGAATGATTTATTTTGAAATGCACTGCCTTTTCACATGTTTTATGTTTTAATACGTGTACTGCCAATGTTACAAAACGGAATATTAACTCAATCATACGAGATAATAGATTAGCCTTGTTGCAGCTTAAAACCTCGGAGTACATTTACCCTAAATGACCTTATGAATTTCGTCTTCATGACTGAATCAACAGCGATATTTAAATTAGGTTATCATCAACCATACAACGTTCGTAAATCGTTGTAATTTGTATTCACCATTCCGATTACTATTTTCAATAACTTCTCGTTTCTTTTATAAAGAAAGATTCTTTCTTACATTGCCCAATATCTAATTCAATCATGGTAGTCGTGATGGATACACAAAATATTACTTCAAGACATTAAATTAAGGCGGCTTGTAGTTTGCACGAAACAGAAGTCCTTTGACTTGAAGCGTTAACCTAACTGAACGTTTGAAAGCGTATTAGGCAGTGTGTAATTTCTTAAAATTAAAATTGTCACACTTATATATACACAACAAAACTTTCAAAACTGATCTTTACTTATATGGAAACAAGAGTCAAAAAGACCGACAGTTCAGCTTTCCTTCGGCTGCACTTGTAAATACTGTGAGCTGATTGTTATCTGTTCTTAAGAAAGAGTTGAATTTGCATGGCAATGACGTCTTTTCTATCAAGATACTGAATCTCCAACATAGGCTGAAACCAGTAACAAACAAATGCGACATAAGATTCATGCTTAGAACAGTTACTTCAGCAGAAATTGACGGGATGGTCAAACAATAGCCGTTGGACACAGCACGGTCACTGTAGCAATTGCGACAATAACCACCAGCACTGTATTGTGCTACACTAACTAACAGTACCTTAAGCCAATTCGACAAAAGGGAAACAGACTAACATGCCTATATGAATGATGTGCAATAATGTTGATATATCACGATAGCTAGGTGTTTTGACCTTTTTTCTGATATATTGAAATAACTTTCATTCGTTCTTCTTTTTAGGCTTGTAAATATTGTCTTGTAATAGCTCTAGTTTCAATTTCTAGACACTGAAGTTGAATTGGATAAATTTTGATAGGCTATAGTGTAAAATGCGGTATGTTTTGGCCTTTTTTCTTTTTGTCTTCTCTTCAGCATTTGGTGTTCTTTGGCCTCCCAAATTTTTGGCTTCGAGCACAACTGACGAGACATTATTTGTTTAAAAACACATATTGTGCACAAAATTAATTGCGATATCTTTGATTGTTTATAAGCAGTAGCTATAACACAGAGCAACAGCAACTGATACGTTCAACGTTACCACAATAATTATGGTGCATGCTTGTATACATGGGATATGGCGCACCTCACTTGCATACATTTACGGGTAATGGGTTATGAGGAATGGATATTGGTGTATCGCATATCAAGAATCGTTGTTCGTATATTCAATGTATGAATAATATTTCATAATGTACAAAAGTAAAAACATGTCAAGTTCTGTCATCTGAAACTTATTAATTAAAGCCATTAATCTCATAAAATATTTTAACAAATTCCTCTATATTTTAATTTGCCATTTTATTAATTTTGACAAGTTAACAAAGCTACCTATAGCTACCTGCACTAAGACGTACCTGAGTGACGTAGGAAAGTACTTTTTACGATTAATTTTATTTAAAACATTCTGCTGAAAGAAATTTGGTATACACTGCATGTTTTCGATATTAATGAAATATTACTTTAAAGGGTGAAGGTACATGTGAAATATATAATGAAAAATGAACAGTCAATTCCACACCTTTAGATAGAAAATTCACGATTTAAATCTTATGCAAGCACAAGTAACTCAGGTTTTTTTTTGTTTTTTGTTTTTGTTTTTGGTGTTTTTTTTTTTTATTGCAGTAAATACTTTTTTTAAGGTATGTAGGTACAAAATAAAGTCGCTTTTGTACGGAACAAGGTTTAAAATTCAACATTTAGTTTCTCGTGCACTGATGACAACAAATTAAAGAATCGTATGATGGTTGTAGATATTAATTAGTCTAGCAGACGATGTAATACATTATCAAACTAGTCTTAAAAACTTACGAGATATGATGAATTTGCAATAATAAAAATTTCTTGAATATAATTGTTTTATATATGTTTGCCTCCCTATGTCTTACGTTTGTTACAAATTAATACGGAGAACCTTCATCGCAAATGTTGAATGGTGTATAAGGAACGGAGAATGGTGTATCATATTTTCAGGAATCATTTAACGTTAATGGTAATTAATTCAAACGATAAATGGGTTTGAAGCAATGGTAAATGATATATGATTTAATGGTAAGTGATGTGAACGTAACGTTGAACGTACCAATCGATGCATATTCTTATTATGCACACTCTTGTTAAAAGTATATGTTAATCGAAAATAAAGTTTTAGCTGCACAAAAGTTGAAAGTCGGCATCGTTTGTAATCATTTGACATTATCTATCGTATGCTCGTCTGTGGTAAACATGTTTCATGCATCATATTTTTTTTTGGTTTTGGGAGTCTTACCCATTGGAGAATATGCTCTCTCTCTCTCTCTCTGTCTGGATAAATATGGGAAGTTCGGACATACAGGGAAAATCTGGCACAAATGTACATTTGGCGTAAAAATGTTATACGGTGTAGACTGAACTACATTGTATACAACTTCCGCAACTGGTGATTTTGTGTTATGTAACACAGAATATAATTCAACCTGAATGACAAAATAAGCAAAGATGACCAATTGTCGCTTGGCGTACAGACTATTTAATTGTAGTTGCCATAAAAAACAAATACACAAAGATACTGCAGCAGATTATTTCAGATTGCACAGTGGATTAAAGTTGAAAATATATGTGTAATAATTGCAGTTGCTTTTAAAGATGTCTGATCAGCTCAATATTATGGAGTTAATACGAATCTATATAATAATTAGCTGAGTTGTTGATAATTATGTCCACATTATCATGTCCGAATTTTTATGCATAGTTACAATAATTTGTTTGGAGAAATTCGGACACACAGAATTCTTTCTAAACAATTCACAAGGACTTGTAATTTGTCCTTCATCTAAACGCCACGTGCCATTGAAGATGATTATACTGTTACTAAAAATCGAAATCGTTTTAAATAGCTGTAGCACTTTAGTTTTATGTCGCAATGTATTCAAATTTAACTTAAAGAATTAAAACGCTTAAACAATTAATTTTGGCTCTGCGAAAAGAAAATTGTAATCAGACAGGTATTTAAAGGACCCCCCTAAATTTCTAAAAAAGGCAAGTGAAAATGAGAATATTGGTGCTAAAATGTTTTCCTAAAAGGCACTTAAAAATTACAGTAGAGTTTAGCTGTGTGTTTAACAAAGAATCAAACACAAACGTGGAAACAAGAAACGGACACTACACTGCAAACTAAAGCTAGGACAATACGAATTCTCATACAAAAAAACGAGAATGATATCAAGTGCTTCGGAAGGATAAGTATGTCCTGCTCCTCATGTGGCACCCATCGTATTGCCAAGTGTACAAAGCCGGTATCAAGGTGCAAATCGGGTAAGGAAAACGGTTTATAACTATGATACAAGGAATATGTCTATAGTCATCTGTGATATGGATGTTCCAAAATGGTCAACCAACTCGTGATGGCGGCCATGAAATTTCCGAAGTGGTGACATTCATTTGGGCTTGACGTAGCCCTGGTTAAGCAATGTTTGTGACAATAATAATCCTCTATTTAAGACGTGGGTGTAGTGGATACAAGACAACAGTAGCGGATCAACTGTGAAATGTAGACTCCATACGCTGGCTTCGCTGGTATTCAAAAAAGGAATATTCATTATCGGATAATCATAGTCATTACAATTGTCGTATATGTTTGAATGTAACCGTCGTTCTCCCTTGTCTATCGTTAAGTACCTGTATGAATCCAAAGTAGATTTTTCATATTATTATTTATTATGAGGTATAAAACATTACTGATATTTAATTAGCCCATTTGCCTTTTCATTTGTTAAACATTCCAGTACAATTGTTCCAAAGTGTAATGCATATAACTCAATCCGAAAAAGACAAGAAACACTATTCCTACTTGTTAAAGGGTTAAAATTAAACAAGATATATTTTTACATTGAATAGCATTTACTTAGTCAAAGTGGGAAAGGAACCTCCATGGTCGAGTGGTCTAGGTAGTTAGTCATATCTACTAATTGATCATCGGTGTGTCAACACTGGGGTTGTGAGTTCGAACCTAGCACATGCCGAGGTGTTCTCGACTCCAACCTTAATTGGCAAGGATTGCTAGATTTCCTGTCGAAGTTCAGTGATTGTTACCGTGCAATTCCTGTTTCATCTCCAATAAAAACGGAACGCCAAGATATAGCTAAAAATTGCTGAAAGTTGAGTAAAAACCCCGTTCGATCAATCAAAGTAGGAAATATTTTCCATTCATAATTGGCGCATTACATTTATCCTAAATTTTGGAAGCTTTATCATGTGATAGAAACAGAGATTTGTTTTCAGTCTGTTCAATTTCTAAATTATATCACATATGAGAAGCATCTAGTCTTATTATATCAGTAATGTTACGTGACTGGTTTTGCATTTTACAGGTTTATTTAGTGTACTTTGTTCTCAGATATGGTAATTGTTAATGTTAAATACGTAACACGACATCATCATATAACACTATAGTTTAGTGTGTGCTATATTAGGGTGGCATACTATTAATCGTAATCCAGGAAGTGCATTGGTATTATGTTAACCTCGAGATATTAGCCAAACATTATTTGTTTTCCTCTCCATGCACTTTTAAAACTATTCCCATGAATAGACTTATTCTCCCTGTGTTATTTTTGCCTTTAAAAAGTAACTACACTACTTTGTTAAATTGAGACAACGTGACTCTTAAATTAATTGACACTCTATTGCATATTCGCAGTTCCTTGAGGACCTCAGAGATTTCATGTAACACAATAAAGAGTTCTTTATAATCTTTCAAATCTTTATTTGGATCTGGTTTGTTTTTAATTGGTATCCATTTGCCTTGTTCTATTTAGTTTTGAGTATGAGTTTGTTGCATGGTACAAATAGGTTATCTGACATGTTTTTGTCACAGTGTTCTTAGTACACAATAGTCACCACCAAGCCGTGCTAGAAATACATACGTTTTTGGCTGATGAGGTCATCAAGAACATTTAGTAATCCACTGTAATTCCTTTAATTGAAATAAATACATGCCATTAATACAACAGACGTGTAAAAAAGGGGTCAGTTGCATATAATAAAGGTATGCAAAGACACACATCAAATACGACATTTTCATTCCAAGGCACATATTTGGTGATTCGGTTTTTTTTATATCATCGCAAATTTAAGAAAATGGGCCAATATATTTATCATGGATTGGTTGGTTAACTTACCTTTTCATCAATACATATGGAATCGGGTAATTTTTTCTGGGAAAACATAAGTATGGGTAAGACACCTAGTTTATCACATGTGTATCTATATAGTAATCATCACTGTTTTATATTGAATATTTAAGAAAATATTTGTAAAATTTGAGTAATACTCGAGATTCCTATTATCCGGTTTTGTCTTAAGTAAGGTCTTTCCTAGATTGTAAGGCATACTTCATTATAAGTTCAAGTAAAATTTGTACATCAAATTCAGTTTTCAGTGAGAATTCTAGACACTCTTGCATAATTGTTCGTGTCAGAATCAGAAAACACTCAATTACTGGTTCAAAAATTTGTTGTTTTAGCCTAACCTGACATGTCAACCAACGATTTCTGATTTTTAGGAAGAAATTATGTTTTCGTAAAATGCTATTCAGTTGAATAAGGCGAAAATCCAGAAATATTAAATAGTAAAATCCATGGTAAATGCCATCACCAAATTCGGAAAAACTCATGCGAAATTCTTTATTACCAATAGTTTCAATTTGTAATTCTTTGGTATTCATAGTAAATATATTTGGGATTTTCAGTTAAAATTCTGTCTTTTTGTGATAATTTGATATCTTCAAAGAAAAACCATTATCATTAATACCTATAGTGCTAATGATTTTTTTTAAGAACTGGACTGCCATTAATAACGAAAAATGTCAACAGGCGCATCTAAAATTTGATAAAAAGCGAACGATATCTGTAAAAAATTATTCTAATTTATCTTCCTGGTTGTAATAATATATTGTCAGTGAAAATTGTATCTTGTAACGAATAACCAAGACAACAAACTCCATTTATTGAGTGATAAACTGTGATTATCGGTTATCGTCTGATAATAAATGATCACCACATAGTCCAATGTCTTAGTTTATCGGAGTTTTTGGGAAATATTTTTCATAAATTGCATTCGGCGAGTTATCTTATAAAATGACAAGATAACCAGAGAATGTCGGCACTCTGACTAAAAACAATAGAACACTACTGTTTACTCTACCATCTATCCAACTAGCAATAGGAACAAAAACGACATAAAGACAACCACTGAATATCTAAAGCCTGGCTTGGTACGGACACAAAAATGTAGAGGGGTTAAACAAATATTTTTTTACATCTCAGCCCCTCCCCCTAGATATTCAGACATCAGCAGTGAAACACTAAAAAGAAACACACATCATAACAATATGCACAGAATGTTCTTCAACTCATAAAGACCTATGCTAACACAAAAAATGGACAACATATAAACAAGAACAAAGCAAACAGTATAATCTAAAGAATGCGCATAGTTAATTGACTACTAGCTAAAAAGACCAATTCTTTTGGTTAGTAGATCATGGCTCAATGAATTAAAAAATCAGAATTGATACTTCTAACGATTTCATACCACCTCGTCATAAAAATTCAAAGATATCCATGGTCTAGGCGCAAGAACAGATAACAATAACCCTTTTTTAATTTCAACTGTCACCGTGAAAAGGCTTCCATTTATTTTGTTGTCTGTTTTCATATTGTGAATAGGGATCAAATCTATTACCAGCACTTAAGCTAAATCTAAGTTTATATTAAAGTAAATTGCTGAAAATGATGCAGCTGCACATGCCACTTCCAATTTAAAAGCAATAATATTGCCGTCTTTTGAATATTGAATGTATCGTTATCTGATTTTCCTATTTGTACGCAAAGACACAGGACAGTGCGACAAAACATTATAATCAGACATAAAGTGGAGTCACCACCTAGTGATTGATATTGACATTTACAGAATCCACTTTTGCTGAAGAAAAACCAACTTATAGACATTTTTCAACTTGTTACAGGGAAAAGACCTTCAAACACGATATCAGTTTTAATTTTTCTCCGAAGGACCTATTTATTTTCATGCAATATCTTCCATATTTTCATCTACAGAACTGTAAAATACACCCCTCGACCAAAAAGAATGTTGTTTTGGTCAAAAAAGACATCCACACATGAAAATGTCAAGGCGTATGGCCAATATCTTCGACAAGTGGGTTACAATTATAGCAGAAATACATCTAATAACTTGATTTTCAATTTATTATGACCATATTCAAGTCAGTAAGGACGTTACATGTAAAAATATCATTTTTGTATGTCCTTTTATCTCAGTTTTCTTTCTCTTTTTTTTTCAGTAAGGTATTGTCCATTTGTGTAAATCAAATTTTCCTCAAATCTAAGGTCATACAATATGCTTACTGAACCCACCAGTTCACCTATAACCTTGGAAGCATTACGCGACTTTAAAAATATCACAAACTATAAAGCAGAAGTATCTTTAGCCATGACAACCTATAACATCTGAACACCTGGTACATTTCGCCTGTATCGAGATTTAAATGTCGCTACAAAACTTTTAATTTTGATTGGTATTTAGGGTTTGAGTGCAAATTTTAAATCTCGCTTTCGCTTGTACAAAATAAATAATTTTGATCGTGAACTAGACAAACCAAGCATTCCGCTCTAGATTTCAATCTCGTTCTAAACCTACTTTGTGAAACTGGCATTTAGTGTTAAACACAATGTAATATACTTTTTGTGAACAATAAATAAATACATGAAAACAAACAAACAAACTAGAGGCTCACCTGAATGAGCCTGTATCGCTCACCTGGTTTCCCAGTGCCTTCAGGTTAGTATTTGATTTGACACTATGATTCTGGAAAAAGATTTCAATATTTTCTATTTTTAGTAATGACCGGAATCTTGGATTCAGGTGAGGTCATTGGACACAATTCTGAGGACCACCAAAGGACCATTCCACCAAAGTTTGATTCATTTTGGTGGAGAAGTTTCAGAGGAGTTAATTTTTAATTGGATTTTAGTCAAAATATGCTAAATTTCCGTATTCGGCAAAAATAGGCAAAATAGAAAATATTTCATAAAAATGCATAGTGCATGTTTAACAACTTTACCATGTATCTACAGTTCAATTTGATCTAATTCTGTGGACAAACAAAGCTGTCTTGGCTATTTATAATATTTTCTATTATCAGTATTGGCAGCTATCTTGGATGTCGGGCGGGGTCATAAAAAAAATCTGAAAGGGGACCACTAAAGGACCATTCAACAAAAGTTTTTCAATTCAGCAGAGTAGTTACAGAGGAGTTCATTTTTAAGTGAATATTTGTGTAAACTACAATGGCGGCCATGTTGGATGGAGGTCGGGGTCAACGGACACAATTTTGGAAAGGGACCACCAAAGGACCATTCCTGTCATGTTTGGTTTA
>JAOXYI010510274.1:0-15602 GCA_028566495.1 Lithophaga antillarum
AATTTTTTTTTTTTTTTTTTTTTTTTTTTTTTTTTTTTTTTTTAAATTAGTTTGCTACTTTAAATTTATTTTGGATGTTGCAGATAGTCCACTGTTTGTTGCATACTTCATAAGATCCGGTTGTCTCACAATATTTTGAGGAGCGTCCACTCCTCCATGTTATTTTACCTTTATTTTCATTTAGTGTCAGGTAAAATGACGACAGTGTTTGGTAAGTTTAACTTGCTCGCCTTTTGATATAGTTTGCTGACTTCCCACATCTCTTAAAGCTGTAAAGCACACACATCTTGTACTTACTGTAGGGTGAAAGTTGTGCTCAATATTGAAGACTCTATAGTGACTTCAGTGATAAAGAATAGTATTCAAAGTTTTGTTCCTGTACTTGTTTTACCTTTCATCTTACGAGAGTTTGTTTCATTTTCATTACCATCCATGTCAGTGAATGGTTGCTGTAAAGAAATCTAGATGTGAAACGTATATATTATAGGTATCTTTATACGACAAGAATATCCGATCGCCTACAAATGTGTGAGTCTATAAGAATCAGTTTTCTATAGAGTAATCAAGATTTATTAAAAATCAAAGAACTGTTCGTGAAAAGTGATGACGATGGAGCTGAAATGTTGCAATATAAAATTTTGAATCTGTGAATAAGTAAAGTCAATACCGTTATCCATTTAGTTGTTTACAAGCAAGAATATTTTGAAAAAAAGCAATTTTATGCCGGAACATAGCTAGTAACAGTGCATTTCAGTTACGCAGATCAGAAATATGCAGTTTTCAATCTATAAACAGAAACTAATTTCAACAGAAAATGCTGATAAGAAGAAGTTAGGAAGCACGTCAAAACAATATTACACTTGATCTATAAAAAATATTCCTGGCCTACATTTTGTATCTCTAAGGAAAAAACGATATAGCCTCCTTCCCAATGAAAACCTAACTTTCAATTATAAAGAGTTAATTTTTAGGTAGCTACAGTACAAATTGCCTTATCATTTTTACTGAAAAAAAAAGATATTTTTCATATTACATGTCTATGATTTTGTAATGAAATTTTCACGTAGATGTTACATCGAGATTTTGTTAGTCAGTTTAGTATGAGGTGTGAGTCTTTCAAATTTGAAATTAACTGTTAAATCTTTTTTCTTTTTTTTCACATATTTCTTGTACTGTTATCAGATGTCTTTATTCTTGTAGCATTTATCTTTCTGCTGTCTTTTCAAAATAGCACCATACACAATGAGAAGAGAAAATTTTAACACCTTTTGATAAAATGTAATATTTTTTTCTGGTGGTGATGCTAGATTAATTTCTTGAAACCTATTATGGTCTGTTTATTTCTTGATACTTAGTTATTATGTTCATAGATCTCTTTCCACCCTACAATTATAATAACAAAACAAAAACAAAAATCAAGAACTGCAACAAAAATGCAGTGGAGCAGATTTGACGAACAATAAATGCCTTACATTACCGATTATTACCTTTGCAAGTAAATTAATTGATCTTTTTCAGTGAAATCAGTGTTCTTTTGATCAGTGGAGTAAAACTGTTAAGTGTAACCCATTTGACCAAAAAGTAGTTTTAATTCAAATTGATCATTTAAAACACAAATAAGTGACCTGGTGGATTTTTATTTACAAATTAAAAGTCTATATTTAAGTAATTTTGTCTTTTTCTTGTCCACTATAAATAGTTTAAGAGTTTAATAAGGCTATAAAATACTACAAAGGATACTTTTCAAGTTATTTCATGGACGGTATTATAATAAAAGATTTCAATATTTACAGAAGTTTTTATGCATGGCATGTACAAAGTTTACATTTATATACTATAACTGTATCAGCAAATCAACAAAGGTAAATCCAAGCGAACATAATTATATACAAGCTAACAATTTTACCAGTGTAGAGGAGAGGGTTAACTGTACATTGTATAAAGGTGTGGATGTGCAAAAAAAAACTGGGTCTACTATCTGGGTAGAATTATATAAGCATGGTGATACAATTTGGACTACATGTATAAGTTTGGCTTATGAATTTTAATTTTTTCAGCCTAAAAAAAAAATATTTCCGAATATGAGAAGCTGTATGAATAAGAGAACATTTCACCTGTATTGCATGAATTTCACGTTTAACAAAAACCTTTCTTTGTGGTCGTTTAACCTTTTTTTTCCAGGTAGGCTGTTTTCAAAATACTGTCGATAACATCAAATTATGCAAAAGCTCGGATATAAGAAATAAATAGAATTTTAGTATTATTAGTTGAAATGTAAATTCTGAGTAAAATTCAATTATACATTAATAAAATTGTATTGCAATTCTAATTTAAACTAAAGCGGTTTGTGTATTAAATGCATGGCAAAATCACTCTTTGAACAACATCTTTGTGGAGCTGAAAATTCCCACAGGTCAGTTCGTCAGTGGAAGTGGGTAATGTCAAGCACTTTATCAAAAAAGTCACCCCACCATGACATTCAACAAAAAGTCACGTGAAGAAGAATCTCATTTCTATCAATTTTAATGATCTAGTAAAATTGCAAATTTTATGTGAAATCATTCATCCTTAAAAATAGAGGGTCAAGGTGCGGCCTGTAAGACATTTTTATGAATACAGAAATAAACTGGTCCAGTTAAGATTATCAAAATGAGGTAAGACATAATTTGAATTCTAAATTGCTAACATACAATTACAATCAAGAAGAGAAAAACAAAGTGTTGACTAATTTTGTACAAATAGTTAGATTTAAGAGTTTTTTTACACGCATTTTCCTAGTGATGACCAAACATGTAGAGTATGTGCAGAGTATGAGATTACAAAAAGTCATCATCAAACTGTAGGGGAACGAACGGAAGAAGTCGAGGGTTTCCACGTATGCCATTTATGCACAAGAATCAATATCTGCTGATTGTTTCTGTCATATGTCGTTTACGAGTAGCAAGTGAAACTGAAGGCTGACGATAAAAAGTTTTTTTATCTACATGCATACTTCTGCTATGCGTATAGATGATTTAATTGTGACGAAGCATATTGGAGTTATCTAACATGAAATCCAATATCCCGGATGTCGTCTGTTTAACCAATAAATTCTGCATACGTGGCACAGTTTTACAGATGATTAAGTGTTATGTCATAACTGTATGGGTGACTGAAAATATTTAAAATGCATTATGATTTAAAAAGAAACATGAGAAAATTTTGTGTTTTAGATAATGATCTCAAATTTTGCTAAGTATAGAACAAGTTACAATGAATGTATTTATTTAGCATTGTCATAGTTGTTAGTTGAGTGATTCCTCGTTTATTCAGTATACCATACTGACATTAAAGTCATACTGGTGTTTCTCTTCCTACATTGACAATAAAGGACAACAAACGGTGATGATCCGATAACACTGATGAACTCCGTGCTCTTCTGAAGCGAATAAACATGCTTTTTAGATTACAGCTGGTCCTTATGAACTGTTCTAAAATTGGTTAAGAATTGAAATTTTCTAATGGATTTGTCGGAATGTTTTTCCAACAACTGTATATTGTGTTTATAGTTTTAGATTTGCACTTAGCATTCATCTCTTTTCATTTCCTTGTGATAAAAGTGGGGTAGAATCTAAATCCGTCAGAAGTCTAATCAATACTTAATTGTGTTACAGTAGATTAAAGAAAGTGTTGAAAGGGAAAACTGATAATTAATTCATGCTCCTTTTTAGAATTTTTATTTATTCATGATTTCTCATGTTTTATGGATATGTTTGTATCACTGTGTGACTCACTAATAAAATATTAAAGATATTCGAATTCATGCATGTGGAATGAAGGAAAACTAATGTTCCGACTTTATATTAAGTAACTCGGACTGCATTCATACGCACACTTAGAGGCCTGGATGGCCGAGTGGCTAAGATCGCTGGCTCATGACAACTCGTCTAACACCGCTGTTGTGGGGTTGAGGTCCGCTTGTTGCCATTCATGTTCTAAGGTTTTCAGACACTACACAAAGTCTAGGGTTTCAGTAGTCAGCTGGATAGGTGTTTGGTTTGTCCTTTCCAAATAAGTCTGGGAGTCACTATATAGCTGAACAAGTGACGATAAACCGCATCAACCCAACCCAATATATGATTCAAATATTGTTAAGGAGTGAATTTACTGATAAGAAGAATACAGCCATTTACGATCACAGTTTTTTTTTTTTTTTTTTTTTTTTTTTTTTTTTTTTGTTGTTGTTGTTGTAGTTCAGGTTGTAGGCTTGCCCTTTGATGAATTTTGACCGGTCCGTCAGTGTTCTCTGTTTCTGCTTAAATTTTGTTTAGGCATAACCAACTTTATTATAAAAACAATCAGCATTTATTCTGTAAAGCATGTTGTGTTTTTTAAACAATGATCTTAGGCATTTTGGTTTAAAAATAAATGGAAAACACCAGTGTTTGTCTTTGAGAATGGACAACATTGCTTTCTTGGTATTTTGGTTGTAAATATTTGATGTGACTGTACCAGCACTACAGGAAGTGAACATCTAGATCATCACACTGGTAATTATCCCGTTATTTACCACCACTATAATGTCGATGCATCTGGATCGCAGCGGAATGTTCGCCACCGAGGGAATCAACAGTCTAGTAGCATATGTTTATTGGCACGTATAGTCACAATTTATAGCTGAGATGATCTTCAGGTTTCTTGATTTTCCTAGTTTTGAAATTTATGATTGTAAATGTTCTCATCTCATTCGTTTTTTGTTAATTAAAAATAGGTTCTACTTTGTGCATTTAGTTAATATTTGCACGTCTAAATTCAATCAACTGTCAACAGTAACCATCTGAATGGTATGATTTAGAGACTAAGAGTTTGCAAACAAAACAAAACATTCCAGACTACAGCATGTAGGCTTATACATCTACTTAAAGATACTTATTGTATTGTGAAGTTGTTACGTTTCGTATAATATACAATGTATTTTCTTTGATTTTGTCGCTCATCCAAAAAAAAAAAAAAATACGTATGAGACTTTGAATATAAAAAAAAACCCAGTTAAATGAGTATCGGGAATCCTTGAACACTCCAACCAATGAATTTTTCTCTTGATTACTAGAACTAGTGTCCTTGAAGTACAGTCACGTTATATTAGGCCCTTTAGCGTATAACATTTGGAATAAAATTAAACTAAATATGCTAAATAAAAAATCCGTTTGTTTAAGCTGTTCTTTCTTCAATATTTTTGAAATACTATATTTGACATGACTTTACAAATGGCAAACATATGAATCTCTGAGAAGAATGTCGCGTATCTTTTATATTGTAGGCGTACTACTTCATGTATATGTCTCTAGTTCAACCCTTAATACAAATAATTTGAAATAAATTTCAGCCCTTTGAATGACACAAAATAATTTATTGCGAGTCGAAATTTATGACAAATAAACCTGATTACCAACAAATCGGAATACAAAAAATGTTTGTATAATTTGAATTATGTAAGCTGGCATGCAAGAATGAATTACTGATTAAAACAACTATATATATATATAGGTGTTCCAGTTTTATTGCTGCTCTGTTTCTGAACTATAACTTAACAACGATATTACTACTGGAAGGTTAGTAGATCAGGACTGATTACATTGATTATTGCTACAGTCAAGTATTCATTCTAATATTACTCCGCATAATGCGCGACAAAGCAAATTATGCCTTCTACACCTAAAAAGTTTTTTAAAGGTAAATTTATTCTTATTATTTAAATTTCAAAATTGTATTTAGTCATGGTTCACTTAAAAAAACAGGCTGCTCATACATGTACAGTCAGCTACTAACACAAATCTTTCAGTTTTTAGTGCACCTGTTCTGATAGCTTAATCAGTTTGAATTTACTTTCGTTTGATTCCTGAGCACACTGAGGGTCAGTGTTTGGTCATATGTGGCACCACTGAAAGAGAAAATGACTAATTTTCCTACCGTGAAAAACAGACACGGTGGTTGGTCAATTTATCATTCAGATATTTCTGTGGTACTGTAAATCCTCGAAGTTCAAGTTTATATATATAGATAATGTTGTTTCGTCTTAAATACATCACAAAAGTGAATAGTTACTTGCCAAATCGAAGAAAATATTCTTATCCTTTTTGTTTAAATAGTCGCGCCGAACATAAATATTGTGCAACATAGCATGCATTTAAAAGGGGTATATCGAGTGGCTAATTGCAGAGTTGAACTTGTATATCATGTGATTACGTACAATAGAATACGCGGTAACCAGAGAGCATAGTAAATAGAGGAAATAATATTTTTACGCAAAAACAGTAAATTGATAGAAAGGTGCTTTTATGTGGGAACATGTTAATCAGTATGTATTGGCACTTTAGCCAGTAAAAAATGTACATGGAATTATAAGAACGAAGTTAGAAGGAGAACATACATAAGCACATGTATTTGCACAAAACCGCCAAGAAAAAGACCACGTGTAAGTATATGCCTATGCTAGTCTTTGCACTTAAAGTAAAACTGTATAAAACAAAACAAACAAACAAAAAAAAACATCAATGATAACACTTTTGAAAATAATTTTACAGCTTCCAACTAAGAAAGTTGATGAATCAAAAATAGTCAAATGTTGCAGTTCGCTGTGTATCAATCAAAATGCAGCATGCATAAATGCATCATCTCAATTATTAAAATAGATTAAGAGAACTGATCATCTAACTCGAAATTTGAAAACTGACATCATCGTACCGATCTTTCTTCCGTTTTAATATAAGGTATGATGAAAAAAGTAACGTATTTTTCCATAAAATTTCAGGTAAGTTCTGCTGATTTACAAAATTTCAATTTTGGGGAAATCTGTCCATTAAGATGCCTTTGAAAACATGAAAATATTCTATAAAATTATCTTAACTATTCATTGCATTATGTTATTATTTTCAATTTTGCAATGTATATTCTGATCTACCAAGGCAGAAATTAAGCGCTTAAATATTTATATTTTTGCCACCTGAGATGAAAACCTCTTCAGAATAGATTTTTGAGTGACGCTATGCAGTGTTTACCTTGATATTCAATTCTGGTCATCCGAGTATTAAGGATGTTCATCATTAAAACTTCATTTCTTTTTTTAAAATGTCAACATAATTCATTGCATTTCATGCATGACGCGATTTTCACTTCTTTAAATTCTCTTTTTACCTTGTTCCCGGTTTAACCCTGAAAATTTGAATTTTGAGTGCTTTAATTTTACTTAACAAAAGAACAATAAATTCATCAATGTAAGTCTCTATATTAGCCTTCTATTGCCTTATGAAAGGAACGCAGACCTTTTGTGAAAAAATATCCCAGTTGAGATTGTATCTCGACAACCCAATCACTACGTCACTATTGACATTGTTACCGACGTAACTCAAGCAAGCAGAAAAAAACTAGCTTCCATTTAATTTATGCCTGAACAGGTAAACTCGTTCTAAAGTTTAAATCGTAAGTTGCACGTGATTGGATGTTACTGGAGGGGTAATCAATACAAGGTTCCAACATGAAAACCCGCCAATATACACGTAAGTCTTCAAATTATAATTATTTAATTGATAAAATCGGATATCTAAATTTGATTTGAAACTACGAGTTTCCAGAATATGGAGAAATAAAATGTAACTGGCAAAGCCTTTGCCCTTGCCGCTTTGACTTCGGGCTTCTTGTTTCAGTAATTGATCGAGTTGTTTATGATAATGTTGTGTTTTAGAAAGGTGTCTTAATTCGCAATCTCAATTTTTTTCTTTCGTTCATCAAAATTTTCGGATTAATGGGTTTACCTTTTGCAAAAGAATTTATGTAAAGTGCGCAGTTAGTATTGGTATATTAAATAGAGGTCCCTTAAAGAAATTCAATAGTTTCGACTTTACGAATTTCTATCATCATTGTTTTTTTCCTCATAAATCATCTAAGTATATATTTTTAAAAGCAATTGTGCTGAAATGTCCTGCTACAATCTCGCAACATGACTATCAGTTACGCATTATTGCTTGTAATCAATATATTTTCCTGTTTTGTACCCGTAAATCGGTGTTACTTGCCTGTAATTAAATCTAAAAGGTGTTTTGATAATGTGCAGTGACTGTGTAAATATACACATATTTTTTAAACTTAAACATAACTATTTACATGTTACCATCGGTATCTAGACAGCAATTGTTGCAAATTAAAGGCATTGATTCAATTAAGAGCAAATATGAGACTATTGCGCACACATAATTAAGGGCGTTTTTCTCAAATATTTAACAAGGAAACATTGTAAGAGTATCCGAATTTATACTGATGTTTTAATAAAAATGTTATGCGTAGTGTTTATATTTCTGTTTCGACTTTTTTCGACAGTTCAGGGCAGATCAAAAAGGTTTCATAGGCATACAAATGAAGGGCAATATCCTTCATGCGGCTGAGTAGAATTCTATGCCAAGTGTTTAATTTGATGGTTGTTGTTTGTTGTTCATGTTGTTCTTGACATTGTGTCCTAGGGAGCATTTCTTAATTGTAGGAGATCTTTGAAATTCATAAATCCTAAATCAATACTAGAATACAGTGTACGTGACTGTACTTGCTGGCTTTCTTCACTGATTGACTGATTTATTTTACTGATTTGATTTAAATGATAAATAGATATGATATAAAATCATTCCACCTTCCCTGTTCAATATAGTACTTTAATACCTTGTTATATAAATTTAGATGGATAGGCTTCACTGCAAGTCGATTTTAAATGATTTGCAGACAATGTTCAGACCTAAGTGAATGCAATCGTACAAAAGATCATAAATACGCCGTGTGTGTGTGTGTGTGTGTGTGTCCCCCCCGTTTTGGTAGCTCTAATAAAAATGTGCTCTGCTAGTACTGAAATACGTGTTAGTATTAGTGCAAATGTAAAAGCAACACAAGTATACACAGTATTTTACAATACCTGGTTGATTATTTGTTTGTATAGTCAGAGGGTAGTTAGTTGTTTCTCTATTGTGCTACTGTTAACGTAACACGCTATTCTTCTCTTTTTTCAATGAGAAACACGTTTTTTACAAAATTGAAGTATTGTAGAGGATCATGTTCTGGTAACAAGTGTTTACCGGGGAATTTTGAAACCTAAATCAATATTCAGCTTATTTATACAGCATATATGTTTACAGTATTCAATAAAAAATTGACAATTTGAAGCAGATTTATCCAATGCAATACAGAAAAAAACTCTGTTGAATTGTTTTATGTCTTTCCTTACGTTTTCCTTATTTTGCCTGAATAATGAGATCTGTCTTTGGCAAAACATTATATGGAGAGCTTAAAGATTATATTCATTCATTACTAAATATGAAGAAGGATGTGTAGGACACCGTGCCTTTAGTTATAATTAATTAAAGACAAAGTGCGTGTATACTAAAAGATGTTTTTATTATTTGATTTAATTAATTTAATAAATAAAGGCAATTGAGGTGTCCTTTATCTTGAATTCACGTATCATGAAATATTCTGGACATTTTACTCAAATTATCTTATATCGTAGTACTTCTAACCACTGTTGGTTTATTTTATTTACGGTTGTTCATTTCCCTTGTATACCCACCGACTTCTAAGTTTCTAGACGAAGATATTTCTAGTAGTTTGCTTAAACTGACACTTGACTACTTACGTTATTACATTTTACACGTAAGCTTCAACTAAAACTAACTACAAGTTCAGCAATATTGCATTTATAATATTGGATTGAAATTTCATATCTAGAGTTTATCTCTCATCAGCCATGTCTGGCGAGATGTGCAGTAATTAAATTGAGCATCGTCAGTATCAGAATCTGTATATGACACTTGCTCCCAATGACTGTGCTGTGGTGTACGACCTAACTGTTAATTTTGGTCTCTGGGTGGCTCTTTGCTTTGTCGTTTCTGTTTTAGTTCTTATGCTAATATATCTAAGCGTTCTACTGACGTCAGCACTACTAAAGATATGATAGAAAAAAAACATAATTGATGCGCTAAATTATTTTAATCTTAGTAATTTTATATTATTGAGTAGCAAAACCAACAAGACTGAAGTTAATTATTGGATGACGTATTTACTTTCATTCACTTATAGTCAAGAGAAAACATGGTCACCACATAACCGTAAGATCGTTAGCTACAAATGCATACACTGACCGCACAAATACAACCGAGGGATTAGTGTACTGATCTAATAAATTCATATTTCAAAAGTGAAATCGAAGGCAGTCCTTTTGCACGTTGTTCCATTATAATCTGAATATGCATACTTGAAAATATAACAATGGTCTAGTACAGAGGAATTAGTCAAAAATGAAAGCGTGAATCTGACAGAACAAAACCAATACAAACAAACAACAAAAGGACAACACGTACACCTATCAAAAACCAGAAATAACATCAGATGTTTGACATCTGTTTATAGGATCAAATTGAATCTTCCAAATGTTTTAATGACATTATATCCATATTTTCAACAACGAATTACAGCGTCTGGTGTTCTCAAATCAAGTCAAAAGAGTAGAGAAATCGATGCAAGTTTTATCAATGAAATGCATAACTCTTAGAACCGTTTCAGATTCAGAATGACCAAGGAATTGTCTGTTAAACATAATTTCCAAAACCTTTTCCCCAATTTACAGATTAATGCTAAATTATGTTATACGTGGACTATAACTGTTCGCTTGAATACATAATATTAAGCACACATCAATAAAAGATAAGGACATAAATTTAATACGGAAATGGTCACCTCCTTAGAAACCGTTTATACTAACTGAGGGTAAGCTTACTAACAAACTGATTCAGACCGATACAATGTAACATAATGCGGAAAATATCATGTTATGCATTTAAATTAAAGAGAAAGCTAACCACGTGTTAAAAAAGATTCAGGTAACACACTGTCGATCAAAACCGCAGAAATATGAGAAAACATTCAAAAATTTTGTTGGACGATTTGAGAAGCATCGCAAAAAATCTAAATTGTCAATGTCAAATAATTGCAATAGAAACTGTAAGAGCAGTTTTAAATTTAAAATACTCATGGTAAAGTTCGAACATTCTAAATGATACTGATACAGAAGACAATCGCACGTTTGTCGTCTTTTCTAGAAAAACGAGGATCGATGAGTAATTGTAATTAATTATGGTTTCAAGCATCAGAAATTTGTTACAGTATATAAACTCCCCTTCCTTGGATTGATCTTAGCACAACATCCGGTATCTGTTCAAAGTCTACGTCTTGCAGGCCAACACAAGAGTGATGAAACTGGCGAACAGCACAGAAAAAGTTCTTACAATTATTTCTGCATCTAGATCTACCAAAAGTAAATGGAAATACAATAATTTATAGGTGTTCGTGTTGTTCCAGAATTTTCGAAACGTGGAATGTTCCAGAAAATATTTCGTAACTGTGGAAGATCTTTCGTAATTCATAAATCCTAAAGCAGTACTAGAAGACAGTATACGTGACTGTACTTGTTTCGTCTGACTTTCTTCACTGATTGACTGATTCATTTTACTGGTTTGGTTTAAATGATAAACAGATGAAAAAATAACATTTCATTTTTAACATAGCATTTTAATACCTTGTTATAAATTTAGATGGATAGGCTTCAATGCAACGCAATTTTGAATGCCTTTTGTACGATTTGAAGAACTAGTTTAGACCTAAGTGAATACAAACACCATAAAGTTAATACTGCTTGTCCCCCCTTTGATACCTTAAGGGAGTTTTGATTAATTAAAATGTGCACTGCTGATACATAAATACATGTTAGTATTGATGCAAGTGTAAAAAGCAGCACAGTACTGTAAAGGTTTGTTTGTATAGTCAGAGGTTAGTTAGTTGTGTTGTATTGTTCTATTGTCAACTTAATACGCCATTCTGTTTTCCGAGGAGAAACACGTTTTACAAAATTGAAGTGTGGTCTCGAGGATCATGTTCTGGTAACAAATGTAGCCTAAATCAATATGCAGCTTATTTATACATCATATAAGTTTACAGTATTCAATAAAAATTGACAGTTTAAAGAAGTTTTGTCCAATGCAGTACAAAAAACTCTTAAATAATCGTATGATACCAATTTCAGTGCGCACGACACGTGTTTCTGGAATAACCTTCATTAAATATTGCATTATTTTTCCCTTTGCCTGGATAATGAGACCTATCTGTAGCAAACTGTTTAGGAGATAGCTTATTCCTTCAATATTTAACATGCAGAATGGATGGATAGGATTCCGTGTTATTTTCGTAGTAATAGTTAAGCGAGATGAAGGGCATATGTGCTATTTAAAGGTGTTTTCCTTTAACTATTGGATTTGATTATTGATGAAAAGTGAAACAAGATATGTTGGGCAATTTTATCTTGAATTAAAGTATTACAAAATGCTATGGACATTTTACTGCAACTTTATAATATAGTTGTTACATCTGAAATGATATCAAAACAATTTCTTGGTGACCACAACTGGTACATGTCAGTCAATTGTTTAATTTCCCTGTTTACACGATTGACCTTAAGTTACTTCTATTTAAGTTAAGAGTAGTAGTGCATAAATTTGAATCATGCTTTTTGTGCGTAAGCTAACTAAAACTACTATAAAAACAAAAGTAGCAAAATTACATTTTAATATCGGATTGAAATTTGATGATGCAGACATTTCACTAACCTTAGAAATTGTTATTTCCAAAAATTCTTCTTCTTGAAATATAGAATTCCAAAATGCTGTGCTAATTTCATCTTCTTGCATTATTATTTGACATAATTCAGAGAATAACGGTAGAATTTATCCAAGGATCCAGATATTATCATGAACATATCGAACACAGCGGTCATCTGCTACATCTGGAGATATATATATATAAAGTAGTATGCCAAAATCAGTTCGAACTCATGAGTCAAAGGAAGATGACAGATCCAAGTGTACAAATAGCTGGGATTGCATGAACTCCAGATTGGAGTGAGACCAGATGCGTCGACATCTCTTGCTGTGCATGCATCATCTGTCTTGCAACCCAAAAAATCGGCACAAATGGTCTCGAAACGATTTCGATATGCAGTAATTGAACTAAGCAGTCTCTATCAGAATCTGTAAATGTGATGATTACTTGCTATCAATACCTTTGTCATGGGGAACGACCTCGTCTGACTGTATTTTGATGCTTGTATATCCAAGCATTTTTTTCATGTCTGTTGACTTTTCATCCATAAAACGTTAGCACTATGGATAGAAATACAATATCTGGTGCCTTACATGAAACTTGTTCTAATTTACATTTACCTTTATATATAGTTTATTCAGATTAAGTATAATAAAACCAGCAAGACAGGATAATCATTGACTGAGTCTATCTTTGTGTTTTATTCACTTCTAAAACATGGACATTCAGATGGCCGAAAGATCAGAAGTTGCAACTGTGTGCAAGGTAAACACAGAAATACAATTGAGGAATTAACAGACTGCATACATGTATGTCATGCTGATCTAATACCTATTCTGGGGCCTGGGTGACTGAGTGGTGCAGGTCGCTAACTCGTGGTCATTAGCCCACACCACTGTCTTGGGTTCGTGTCATGCTCACTCCGCTTCATATGTTAAGATCTCAGACACCTACCCCTAATTGGGGATTTCACCGGTTCATCTAGATAGTTGTCCGGGCTTCCTCCTCAGTAATCCTGGTAATCACGATAAAGCTGAAGAATTGTTGAGAGAGATGATAAACCCCAATACCAAACCATTTTAATACCTATTCGTATTCTAAAGGTAAAATCAAGACAGTCCTTTTGTAATTTTCCAACATAATTTGAATATGCATAATTGAAAATGTAACAGTGATCGAGAACCCAGAGATCAGTCAATTTGAAAGTGTTAAACCTGACAGAACAAATCCAATACAAACACACAAGGAAAAAAGAACAAAAGGACAACACGTACACCTATCGGAATCCAGAAAAAACAACAGAGGTTTTGACATCTGTCTAAGATCAAAATAAAATCTTCTAAATATTTCTGTTATAATGTAATCATACTTTCGCCAATGAACTACATCGTCTGCTGTTTTCAAGTGGAGAATTTGATATAAATTTTCATCAGTGAAATGCATTCAGCTTTTAGAACCGTTTCAGTGTTCAGAATAACAAAGAAATTGTCCTTAAAACTATAACAAGTAATTTCAATATTTTTTTTAACAATGGTGGATTTACAAATAAGTGCTAAATTATATTATATGCGAATTTACAACTGATTGCATGAATATAAAATATAAGCACATATCAACCGAAAAGAAGGACACCCTCGAAATCGTAAATACTAACTCTAGGTAAGCTTACTCAAATAACAAGCTCAATTCTGACCGTAACTATCACGTTATGCATTTAAATTAATGAGAAAGCTGACTCACGTATCAAGAAGGGATTCAGCTAACACGTTAATGTCGATCCTAATTTTGCAGAAATATTAGAAAAATTCAAAAAATTTTGTTAGGGTGATTTGAGAAATATTGCAAAAATATATTTTTATTTTTACTGTCGAATAATTGCAATAGAAACTGTAAGAGAAGTTTTAAGTTTAAGTACTCACGGTATATTTCGAAATTTCAAAATGTCTTCAAAAGGATATTAAAACAATTAGGAGACAATCGCATGTTTGTCTTGTCTATTTAAGAAAAACAAGAGGATCACTAAGTAGCTGAGTTTCAGAAATTTGTTGCAGTACTGTCAACTCTCCTTCCTTGCATTGGTCTTGATCCTCAACACACGTACGGCCATTGGTGTTAAAATCTACTCTTTTTCTTCAAAGGTATCAGTCAGTATTAAGATGTCCTCACAATAACACACTTATCATGTCAATAACAAACATTTCTTTTACATGAAATAATCCTGCTATCTCTTAAATTTTAGTTAGATAGGGCTTTTCATACTTTTTCAAATTTTGTGAAAATGGTAACCATTTCTTAAGTCTGTGGCAGGTTCATAATTTTATATCATCATAGCTAAAAAAACAGTGGAATTTTACGCTGAAACTTCTTTTCATCCCTTTTCGTAAGTTTTTTCTACCAAGACTAAATCTGAGACTTTCAAAGCATGCGCCCATTGTAACGAAGACAATTTTTCTGAAATCTTAATTTCATTTACATATGGTTAACACACAGAATATACAAAATCATCTTTTTATGATATCGACGGATAAAAAAAAATGCAAGCTGATTAAATGTGGATAGTGAAAACGAAAACATTTCATGATGCAGAAAAAAGTTGTTTGAAAATATATTTAGGTGTGAAATGCTATTAACAAAAGTATTACAGTAATATTGTTTGATCAATTAGAACTTTTATTTTGATATATTTTTGTGCAAAAGGTGACATATTCCAAAAATCAATGAATAATGAAAGAGAGATTATTAACAATCAATATCATAATTGCATATTTGGTGTTCTTTACAAATCTATTGTCAATTTTGACACCATTGAAGTCTTTTAACCGTCATGTCGTTTCTTTCTCACATTTTAGAATACCCCGATGATTATTTTGTATATTTTTGCCGATCATACGGGTTTCTTTTGAAAAATACTCCGTTAATTGTGATCTTCTCTTCTTTAT
>JAOXYI010511378.1:0-15594 GCA_028566495.1 Lithophaga antillarum
ATATACCAAGTTGGAAATTTTGTAGAACTGCAGTAGTACAAAAAGAGGTCAAGAATTTTTGGTCTCAGATAAAGAGCGAGGTAATTTGGGTCCAATAATATCATACCGTAGTGAAAACGGTGAACGATACCGATAAAAATTTGGTGTGTCAGACGCACGTTTCACCTTCAGTGATGCTCGGGCAAAAATTCTGGCAATCAAAACAAAGACAGAAGCTGAACTGCACTGAAATACCAAAAGTCCAAGAAGTAATGCCAAATCCATTTAAGGTTACCTATTCTTTGAGGGATATCAACAACTAGAACACTTCCACAAATTTTAAAACTGTAAGTTGCAACAAAAACGTATCAACAGCAAACTGTTGACTATTGGGATGGTATATCCTGGGGGACTAACAGTCCAACGCGCTGGCGTCGACCCAAAATGCAATTAAAAGGAAACATTGCTGTATTTAATATTCTAATCAAATTATTTAGTATACATTGTCTTTTGTATAATAATAAAATATTTTCGTGCCAAAAAATACAAAAAAGATAACTTAGATCCGTTCTAAATAATTCGATCAGTTAAAATGCAAAGAATCCGAAGTTTATACATTTTATAAGAATAGTGTATCGACATTTAAAAATGTTCCGGTCGTGGGAAAATTTGGGACAAGAGGCGAAGAGAAACTGAAGATTTTTTTTTCATCGGCGCTGCGGCTTTTTTCAAACTATATTTACGCTAATAATATTCTTTATAATACCTTGTATTTATTAAGATACAATTCGTCTTGAAATATGAACGTTAATTTACTTTTACGGGATTTCCACAATGACTACATGTACATTGTGTAATTTGAATATTACGTAAATAGATTTCCATCTTATATTAATATTATTAATATTTTCTGGTGTCGAGATTCGCTAGCGAAGAGCGGAGAAAAGCTTTCAAGGGGCCCAGATGTTGAAAGCCAAAAGAGGTAATGAGGGATAGAAAAGAACTATATATTCGACCCCTTGTTAGTTTTTCTCGTCTCCTTTTCATTCCCGATCTTCGTCAACTTTTTGCCAGTCGATCGTCTAACTTACGACAGGGCGTTCCATCACTGAATTACACTGTATAACTGATAAATTGCTGAAAGTCAATCAATCAAATAATACAATTATATGATATGATTGTGTTTTCGATTCGAATTATTTCAATGTCATATCGTCTATATAACAGTAATAGAACCGTAATATATACATGTACATTAATATCTTTTAATGAACAGCAACACGAAAAACTATGATCTTTGTTGAAAAAGAGATTCCGAATAGGGGAGTCCCAGTGACATGAAGTGGATGAAGTTAATCATGGCCTGTTGAATATAGTTATATAAGTCCTGTG
Organism: Lithophaga antillarum; assembly: GCA_028566495.1. Classification (NCBI taxonomy): domain Eukaryota; kingdom Metazoa; phylum Mollusca; class Bivalvia; order Mytilida; family Mytilidae; genus Lithophaga; species Lithophaga antillarum. The sequence continues at coordinate 1,372 of JAOXYI010511378.1, forward strand.
TCAGATTCATAGGTCCAATGTTTACGTTTATAAATTATCTGTTGAATAGATCTATTTATGTCGTATGCAAAATTCATCGGTCTAATGTTTACGCTCTCTTCTCCTGTTTGCACTATGCAAAATTTGTGTAGTGGTATTATTGAAAAGTATTTTATGCGCCTGATAATGTTCATTTTCACACATTGACTGTACTTCAAGCTTTGTATTTGGTTCTACGTAATTTCATACTTTAGTTACACATTGGAACGTAGAATCCATCTAGTTTGTTGGCTTCCCTAAAAAAACAATTTTGAAGCAGTCTCTCCTTTATATGAAGTTGACAAAGTGAGATATCTCTTAACTGAAATATTTTTCTCACGTCCGTTTTTGAAAATATTTCTCCAAGTTCCATAATATAGCAAATAATACATGTATAATAGCAGAATTTCATTATTTGTCACTCTTTAAATTGAAAAACAACCCAAAATATCTCCATAAACTGCTAGTAAAACGATTATGAACAAAAAACAGACATTAATGATGTCAGTGATTTTTGAACCAGTCAATACCTTTTAGTTTTGTACGAGCATGAAGATGTGAATGATGAGTCTCAAACCCTCAGGCTAAGATATTTTTTGTTGCTCCGTCTCCGTGGAGCTTCAAGAGAGACGAAAATAAGCTCTGAGACCCATCAATCTCAACTTCCCACTACGGATAGATACAATATATCTCAACTGAGAAATCTTATTTTCCGCCTTTTTTAAGCTACCTTGTTTTCTTACAATAATATGCGCATAATTTAAATATGATCCATACCTGCTGTTTCTTGTCCACTATCTATATCTCTATTATCTGTATAAAAAAAGTCTTATGTATCACACATACGCAAAAGTATATACTTATTGAAATATAGATGCATATATTCAATAATAAAGCAGACACAGTAATAAAATATAAAACTATAATATATGTAAATCTGACCATAACCAAAAAATACTGAAGGGATTTTTAAAAATAAAGAACATAAGAGCAACTTTAGCATAAGTGATTAATCCGTAAATCTAATCTTGTAAAAATTCGGAGACGGAATATATACCTACATTTAGATCACATCATATTTGTGTGGAAAAGCCTTTGTAAAGAACTCAACAAAAATGAATTTCCAATACATTATATTATGCTTCTGCCACGCTTCTGCTCGACGAACATGTTTAAATGTAAACAAAAGACGTATAAATACAATGTGTTTAAGCCTGAGAATCAGTTAACTTTTTTAGCCTTCCTGTTTTGCATTCTTTTAAGATAATAAACGGTGATTTGGTTAATTAGTATGTGAAATGGTTCAGATATAAACGATAAAATTATGGCTGTTCAAGTACTTCGCGTACATGTGTATCTGGAATCGAGTACACTATCGCTAATCAAACCTGACACTCTTTTCACTGGATTTGCATAGGAAATAGTTACTTCATTATACGAGATAGAACATGCATTTTGATACAATACATTGAAAAAACTACACAATAAAAAACTAAAACATAGGTATAACCGCGTAGAATCTATATACCAAATTTGGAAATTCTGTTTTAAAGTTCTGAAAAATGAGAAAAAAATTTCATTTTTTTACAGCATCACAAACAGACTTCAAGTTTTGCATTTTGGATATATTATTCTTATATCGATTCCTAATAAGTCTCTAGAGTCCTAAATTTTCAGTACGTACTAAAAGCAATTCAAATTAATGCAGAACGAACAGTGAAAAAATCTTGAGTTATGTCGGTTCCATTATGTAATTAAACTACACTGATAACAAGCATATCGAGCAACAGCCAAGCTGTGACAAAAGAAGTAAGTATAAGCAAAGAATAGACTGTATAGTAAATGGACAAAATGTACTCGACCAAAACGATACACAAAATAAAATAATAAAAATAAACAGCAAAAAAGCAAAAAGGATCAATAAATACGCCTCAGAAATGGATTTCCAAACGTGCAGTAAAATCCATAACCGGATCCATTTTTAGTTTATTAATTTCTATTTATCGACATTTTGGGAACATGAGTATTATGATTTGTTGACTTATTTTGCCCTTACATTATAAATATCTAACTGGTACGGGAATACAGTTTAACTTAGGCTTTAATAAAGCACAGAGGCGTCTCCATGGGGCACCGGCCTCCCTATTTTTGTCAAATATGCGCTTTCTTTTCCATGTTCTAAAATTTTGTCTGTGTATATCTCCTTACTTTTGGCAAATGTGTTTGGTTTTTTTTTTTTTTTTTCTTTCGCTTGTCCACAAAATATCGTTTTGGTTGTCATAAAAATGTTTGGCCCTTCACTTATAAAAAATTATGGATTCGTCACTGAAATGTGTGCTAATCAAAGCAAGTCGCAATGCAGAGTTGATGCGCGTAGATATGGGTTCCGAGGGATGCATATGTGCATATGCGCATGCACCACTTAATGTTTTTATTTGTTCTTTTTTTAAATCAATTTTCTCGTATATCCATTTTAAACAGAATCAGAAAACATCCACGTCTAATGAATGGATTTTAAAGTTTATTAATAGATTTAATTCTTTATTCATTTCAAGAGAATTGTTGACAGCCAGAGGCTACGGAGCACTTTATTATGTTTTTACGAGCATTAAAAATTCGTGTGTCCTTAGTACATGTCTTTACAATATTTCATGTCATGGCTAGCCCTAAGGGAAGGGGGTTTTATCTGTATCATTATTGCTACTCGTATTCAGCAGAATCTCCCCGATGTACTGTAGAAAAGTACTATTTTCTGTTACCATTAAAAAATAGTGGAAATAGTCTACCCCACCAAAAAAAAAGGGGGATCGAGCGTACCTAAAAATATGAGTTGGATTCTTGGATGCGTTTTAGATTATGTTTGTTTTTGTCATTTTGCAATATATATATTTTGGATCAATGAACCTTCCGATTAGTAAACTTTCGCACTTAATGAATCTTTGGACTTATGAATGACCCACCTTACCCCTAGGATAAAAGACTCAAGATGGCAGTAAACAAATTTTACACTAGTCAACAAAAATGTAGAACAGGGTGCATTGTCATCAACTGCAAATTAAAAATGTAATATTTTTCTGCAAAAGAAAGACATGCAGTAAAAGTGTAACTCGTAATTGTCCCAATGCAAAAATAATTCTCCATAAAATAGTAATCCCCCTTGGTTCTACTCATGAAGCTAGGAAGAAACGAATACGACTGCCTTAACGAGGCTATCAGTTTATTTTTTTTTAAACATAACTCATGACCATACAACATATAGATACGTTTACTGTGATAACTCCTTGTTCGACCATTCACCATTTTATCGTATTCGATTAAACAGATTAGTTATTTTGCTTGTTATGTAAATGTTAAAGTGAAATCCGATGACAAAAGAATATGAATATATACCTGATGGTCAAGTGAAATCATTAAGTCCATAATGAATTATTTTACTGATTTTTATCCCAGCTAGATCTCTAGTTTTTTCATGGAAAAAAAAGAATCATTATTTCAATTTTCAAGGCAAATGTGACTATTTTTCTATATTTTAAGGATGTTTTCTGTCAAAACAGACCATAAATAAATAAATAAATAAATAAGTAAATAAAATAAAATTCAACTATCCGCAAAGGGCTTAATGAAAATCAATGAATTAATGTATTATCGCCTAATAAATGATAACAAAAGGGAAAACACCTGTATAGCATCCTTACTTTTAAGACAACTAAATAAATTTTTGTTTGTCATCGATTATTTCTTTTTCAAAATTTTGGGCGGACCATGTGGTTTTTTCTATAGTTTTTTTCAATTAAACTACAATGACACCAGGATATTTTCAGTCTTTAATAAGAAAGCAAGGTAGTAGCGAGTCTAAATATGCATTTCTATTCATACATTAGTGATATATTTCTGAAAATATTAACGTAAATAAGACAGCAAATTTTGCTTTCAATTGCTTTTTTGGTCCTGTCTTTTTCTTTAAATATCTATATTTCGGTCACACATCTTTTCTATAATATATTCTATTTTCACCATAATACAATTTTCGTTGTACGACTGAGTAAAAAGAGTAGTGCAGAATATTCTCTATCCAATCCATTTCTGCTGTATAACATACTGCCACTGGTAGACAATGGAATGCAAACTAGGACAATGCATAATAGAAATAGTTTTGGCTTAATATCTCTTCTTTTCTCAAAGTCAAAAATCCCCCTGAATCTTTTTGTCGATAAATTATTTCGTGTAAGCAACATTTATTTTGTATCATTAAAATAAACATAATGAAGCGGAGGCCTAAAATTGAATCCTGCTTCACACATAATAACCTTAAGATGCCTCCTCGCGTTCGGATGATTGTACACATGTATCTGTTTTGTTCCTTGAACCACTATTTAAAAATAACCTGGTATTTGTTTCTTTGCTTTGCATTACCAAAATGATTTAGCAGGGTTTCTATATGTTCTACTTTTGAAGCCCGTCACAGTCGGTCTTCCTGACCAACTTTTGTCCATTACGTAATAAACTGAGCGAGAGAATTCAATTTATACAACAGTACATGTCATATGAAGTTAGCAACACGGAATGTCGAAACAACATTCATAAAAACAGATATTTTATAATATTTTAATTTATTTTGATATTAAACATAGGTGATTTTATTTGGTGTTATAATGTTATTACTAACCATAGCAATAAAAACACGATCAACCCACAGTATTTTGAACAGTACATATCAGTACGTGTCCGAGTCAGATATCTACATTATTCGATTTCTATTGTGACAGATTTCCCCAACAGTGAGTCGGACAATCTCCAACATTATTCTTTTTATGTAAATAATGAGATAATCCTGAACTTGTTAACACAAAAGACGAAAGATGGTTGTGAAGTACAAAAGTAAAGACTTAAAATTAAGTAACATGAACAAACTGTCGATATATTTGCCAAAAAATATTTTAAGTTTCCAGTCTTTACTTTGAAAGAGAATGTTAAAGACTACCTAACTACACAGTAACGCCCTGTCGAGCGTTATACAAATGACGGCGTAAGGAGTCGAATTGACAGCCTATTTCAGCTGTTCACTAGCGACTCTCGACTGTCCAAAAGATTACGAAGCTCAATATTAATTCGCTACCGAGAAAATGTCTCGGGAGTTCGGAATTTTCGATAGCGAATGTTGAGAACGAACGCCAATATCGATGCCTATACTACCGGTTCTCTCGCGAGCTTCAAAATCAGTTTTCACGATATAGGGAAATAACCAGACGTGTTAAAATGGCCGATCCAGACACTCTAAGGGAAATTACTGTGATGGGGATATAAGTGACCAGATTTAAGTATATGCTTTGGACGTTGTCACAAAATTTTCATACCAATGCTTTAAAATGGCAAAAAATAAATGAAGGACCATAATAAACTTACCAAACTATATAATACATTTTAAACCTACCGTAACCACAACATTTTCTGACTGAGTGCTTTTACATGCTTTTTCCTTTCTACAGCATTTTGATGTACAAGCGTTATTCCTATTGACAGTTTTGCTGTTTTAGCTTTACAGGCGAATTTTCCTATTTGAAAAATTAAAGAATGTTTTCGTCGGGAGAAAATTTGGGGTTGGCGGCGACGAGAAACCGATTTTTTTTTCACCAGCGTGACGGTTTTACTTGTCAAACAATATTTACATTCATAATATTCTAAATAATACCTTTTATTCATTAAGATACACTTCGTCAAGAAATATGATCGTAATTTATTTCTGTGGCATTTCCATGATCACTACAAATATAATCTTAAAAGGGTAAAAAGATTTCTAGCTCAAATTAGTTTGAGCTTTCAAAAATATTGTCGGCTACCGAGTCGCTAGCATAGAACCGAAAAAAGCTTTCAAGGTGCCAAGGCTTTGAAATTTGAAAGAGATGACGAGAGATCGAAGATAGTTATCTATTCGATCCCTCATTAGCTTTTCACGGCTCCTTTTTTGACCCCTCGACTACCGAGCTTCGTCAGCTTTTCGCCAGTAGGGGTATAACTTTCCTCAGGACATTATTGTGTTTTAACTCTTAATATTACTACTGTTACATGTCTTTTGTCATTAGCGTTTGTATTTAGAATTTTGTATACTTAAATTGCGTATTAACATATTTGTTGACAAAATATTTTACCCAGGTTTGTTGTAACTGTAGCATCATCTCTTTCCAAGTCAGTACCGTGTTGACATGTCCAGACTCCGTTTATCGAAACATCTTTTTGAACCTGAATTGTGGTCACTGTTTCGTTTGTTTCTAAATTCTGGTATATACTAATATATGAGAACAGGCTGCGACATCTAGTTTGTTTAGAAGGTAGAGGAGGATGGCAATATGCAACTTCATCATGTTTATTCTGGGGACTGAAGATCATTATAAGATGTTGAAGACTGTTGACTTTGCAAGTGAGTACTAACGCATTGCTCTGGAATTGCCATTTCATACAGATATGTGCTTCACAAATTCCTGTGGCAAAATAAGATTTATGTGACATAAATCATGGAAACGTTATCGTAACAATAAAAGCAGTTTTTAATTCTGATTTTTTTCTCAGATGTCAACATAAATATGCTTCCTAATCAGTAATCATGAAAACAGTTTTAGTAGATCATAAATTATGTCTCTTACTACAAAAGTCTTAATAGGCATACATGTAGCTCAGTATTCATAGATCGAATTCATTGGTTATCGTCGATAGTGGTAGTGGTTATATATGTGATAAATTGCGTACAAGTTTTCAATAATTCGGCGTAAAATTGTCGTTGACATAAACGTCAGCTATTACCTCCTAACTTTCCATCTCCACCATTTCCGTTGATGTGACTTTTCAAGCAAAAAACGAATTTTTATAGCAGTATGGAATTAGAATTCGAATGTAAAAATATAAATTAACTTGTAGCAGGTGTAAGACAATTAAGCCCACTTTTAAAAATGGGAAGACAAAGCCCTCTCCATTAGGAAACAAAGTACCCTTTAAGACGTATTGTGAAATTTCAAAAGCGGTACTAAAATGCATGAAAAGGGGAAAACAAGTGAACATGATGTAAAGTCTGGTTCAAATGTCTATCACTATGCATCTCGACTATATTTATAATCTACTATAAAGATGTCGTTTTATCGACATAAAGTATAATAATAGCTCATGCTAGGGAGGAGGGGCATTTTTTATCTATCTTTAGATAAGAGCTGTTGCTCAAGATATAACCATGCTTCATTGCTTCAAAATAGATGACATCAGTAAATGCACTGTTGTGATCTTCATTGTTAACTGATTCTGACGTTTCGTATTTGGGGACTCTGAGTGGCTGTAAGTTCAGTTAGTTGGTCACATTTACCTCTATATGCAGGCCGCTAGTTTTTTACTCCTAATATTGTAAATTTACGCCTGACATAGGACGAATGCATTTGGTGAGTTCGACTTGAACCTTATGTAAGAAAGTTAAAGTGCGCATTTTTCTCCGGATATTGTGGATTCCTACATCAGTAAACCTATCCCCACTTTAAAGCTGACAAAGATGAGGATGAAATGTAGCGAACAAACGTTTTCATAGTTCTCATCAAGTAAGTCGTAATCTGAAAGGTTCTATTTGTAAATTGAAAAGTAGCATTCTAGTGTTTCCAAAAATCACTTTTGGACCTAATTTTGAATTAATAAGTGTACGTAGTTCAGTATATTAGATTGTTTACACCTTTAACTGTTGTACCGTACATCTGTAAGTAGGGTTGTAAGGTTTTGTATTGACTTCTGAGAATTGTAATGTTTGGTGCGAAAATCGCCTACTAATCGATTGAAAGTCTTATAACACATGCACAATAGAACCAGATGACAATATCTTTAGCATCCATTTCTGATGAAAATTATTTCCTTACCTTTTAGTATCAAACAGAATAAAATACTGAAATCTTTTCTCATTTGGAATTTTTGATGGATTAATCAGTTAAGGATATCACTTTTCCTGTAATTGTATATACAACCATAATTTTCGTCAAGGAAGTTGAAATTAAAATAAAGCATATTTCCGCGTATTTCGTTGTTTTATTATTTATCTATATATTGGATATTTAGCGCAATATTTCCGTTTGTACGGTTACGTTAATTGTGTAATTTGTCTTGTAATAATGGATTCCGCTTTTATAAACAAACGCTATTTGATCTGCCATATCCAAATTATATTGATGCTGATTTTGCAAAAAAATGTGCATAAAAAGATGGTGCTGCAAACCAGAGCTCAGCGAAGTATACTCCTGCCTCCACCTGTAAATTTTCATCCCCCACCCCCCTTTAAAATGCAATTTACATTTTTCTGGTATAGATATCATGTAACAAAAATTGTTCCTATCATTCAATTAGTGAACAGGTCCTGTTACATACATTACCATTTTACTATTAACAGGGTGTACATGTAGCCAATAAACAAGAATCATTACTTCACGCCATATAACTACAACTAATTAATACTTGGAACTAAATATTAAGAACCTGTAATATCTAGTTACTGAAAAAACTGGTACGGAAATTTCTTACCACTGAAATATACTAACAGGAAGTACATGTAGTTAAAAAACAGGAAGTTGACAATTTATGGATCTGAAAATTGATCACGCTTTCCACCTAGATAATAATTTGTACTATTTGTAGTTGCCGAGACAACTGTTACAGAAATTTTGTACTATTAAAATACACTAACAGGAAGTACATTTACTGATTAATCAGGAAGCAGACAATATGTGAGAGTCTGAAAAGCGATTGCAATATACAATACACCTATATACATGTACAGATGGTCTTAAATAACATCACTGAAATAAACTAATAGGATGTAGATGTGGTGAACAAACAAGAAGCAGACAACGAATAGGTCTGAAAAAAGATCACAAATTATACAGCAGATGCAGACCTAACCTTTATCACAGTTAACACGAACCTATCGTAACAACTACTGTTCAACTTAACTTGATGACAAAAAAACTGTCGTCGTGACAGAATTGGGGCAGACGATAGGACAAAACGAAGTTGACTTGCGGCAGAAGTCCTGACAAAACGAAGTTAACTTCGACATCTGTCAGGAGGACAGCTCCAACTTTGTCCTTCTGACTGCTTCCACGACATGATACTTCTCACGCATGTCAAAAATACGATTACGAATGGTGAGATTATTCTATGTTATGGTCACATACCAAAAAATGTATACTGTATTTGGATATGGATAGTATATTATTGTAAAGGGTGGAATAAGTCAAATGTTGGGTTTCGATCACATATTTAATGCTTCCATATGGGCACGGCCTGTGATGAAGACAAGTCATATTTATGGTTACGGTCACACATTTTCTTTTCTATCTCTTACCATTCTGTTTTCGATGATAACATCAAAATAGTCATGAACTTCCACAGCATGGTTTCTTCTCAAATCATCATAGGGAATAAGACAATAACTCATATCTACATCGGCATGTTTAATTTACAAAGATGCATCACTACTTTGAATATTCTTCCAGTGCTTTCAGTACTCAGACCATGTCCGGAGATAAAATGAAATTATCTATGTGCAAGTCGTTTACATCTATTGTTTTATAATAATTTCCGTCAGTGTGCACCTCTCCTGAGTTATTTGATTGTCTATTACTGATCGCAGATCGTAAAATTAGAGAATAATACTGATCTAATCTGACGGTCGAAACAGATATTAATAATGTACAGTAAAGGTACTACAGAGGTTATACCAATGGAAAGAAAATAGGACGTTGGAATTGAAGAGAAACAAAGCTGAATACATGATATTCTTAACCAGTGCTTACTAGCGTGTATGCTTGATTATACGCATCTCTTTTCCATCATTGTCACCTGTTGTCCTGTAAAATATCAAATTTCTAAAGAAAGATCACTTCCATTTATACATGCAAAAACATATACATGTAGATCGCATAATGTGAAAAACGTGCGAAAGTTTACATTTTCTTAAAGAGTAACCAAAATATGAATTCCTTAAATAACTTCTATGGTTTTCATAAGCACATGATACAATTGCTGTATAGTTTATTTCTGAATCTGATTGGGATAAAACGTCGTACGTCATATTCATAACTTTACGAGCACAATTATTAACTTCTTTTTATTTAAACTTTGACCTTTTACCTGCAACCAAGAAAATGGGACAAAAATAAATGGCAACCGTTAAAAATGTAACTGCTAAATAGTATCATTACAAAGTTCTTCATTGTTCCATACACTTGGTCAGTTGATTACTTACAACTGCTCGGTGTATTCAAGGTACAACCCTCTCAGCTCTGCTAAATATATTATATAATCATGTGAATATATAAAGGAATCATACAGAAAAGTGCGATTGTACATACAAATCTTGCGTCAGACATGCATTTCAACCATTTAATAAAAAATATATGAATCCACAGTTATTTAATTTGAGGAATATTTGACGACTGGTATTATATTCGATTATATAACTTATCATTAAATGTGTAAAAATATATCAGTTATGAAAATGTAATATACATTCAAGAAGCGAGAACAACTTTTCGTATAGCTTGGCTTATCTATTCGTCGAGATTAATCCTTCAGTACTGCTTGTGAATATTGAAAAAAAAACGTGACGTCGCAAACAGTTGATAACGTGAATGCGTCAGAAAGACAATAAACGCATAGTGCTTGTATTCATTGTTTAAGGAAAGCCCCAGAAATTCTTCTGGCCAAATTACCACATTGTATTTTTATGAAGTCTATACATATTCAGCTGTGTTGGAAATCATTTCTTTTACTGCTTTGTAAGTACCGTTCAGCTCCGCGCTAAATAACGATTTTTGGATTTAGGGTCTCCAACCACGGAATTAATAACATTCAATACCAAAGACACACATGGTGGCGTACAGCTCATTTCGTTTGTGAAGTTTCGTCTCGCATGTTATTCTCACAATAATCAATTTCATAAATTTTGATTCTGGAATTTACAATGCACAAACCGTATTGTATTTCACTAGTAGCAATGTAATAATTCTGTAGAACAAAACGACTCTTGGCTGTTCATAATTAAACTTATATTCCATTTCACTCTGTATTTGAAGTTTCTGTCAACCTAGTGTCTCCAGTATGACATATGATGTCTGGTGGGAAAACTTTTCTCGCCACCAACAGTTCATATTTAGGACAGAGACAATTAACAGTGACGGGTAGAACGCACATGAAGAAATCTGTCTTTACATACACGAACAGACTGTCTGCACATTTATTAGAAAAGATATATACAGAGAAGTTTATGAACATATAATACAGAAGTAATTTTTTGTCATTTTCTTTGTGTGAAAAATATTGCAGAAAATAAAACTTGATGATAGATATAAGTTGAAAATTTGAAATAATTATACGAAATATGATGATAGGAGGTCAACATTTCCATTTTTTTATGTATAAGTGAGTGGTTCCATTAATTTTTCAAATGCATCAGAATTTTCAAAATAAAGTAAATAATACAAACCGGCTTTGTTGCTGCACTGTATGCTCTTATGTTGCAGTTATAAGTAAGAATGAAATTCTAGTGTTTAAACTTGATGCAAATGTGATCAGGTTTCTGATTACTATGTTCTCTGCTCCTGAAATTATGACTTAATAAAAAGTAGGATTCCAGAAAGAATGTTGTATACTTCCATAAGACGTCTACCGTAACAATAAGTTGGCCTAATTCACGGTTTTTGTGGGTCATGTTGTCCGATATTTAATTGTTTTTTTGTTACATTTTTCATTTGTGTCAGTACTGGTGTTTTGTGTTTAATACTCTACTGTTGTAGTAAAACATGATCTTGCTATTACTGAAACCAGAATGGCGTACATTTATTTTTATTATTTTTTTTAATGAAGTGATCAAGACTTTGGAGGATTTGAATTTTTGAAGGAATATACGCGACTTGAAACAAAAAGGTTACTGGTTTACTTTGAATATAACTTTCCCACTTTTTTTTATGTATTTATTTTTGCCTTATGTCTATTGCTTGTCATAAAAATTAAAGTCGTGTCTTGTGAGAAGTTTACAGAAGATCACAACCTTATTTGTATCAAAATATAATATAGCCATACTTTACAGGCAAGTCTGGTTATCGCTACAGCGAAAGATTTCTTTACAATCGGATATACTTTGGGCTTATTATTTTGTTCATATTGCGTCACATAGTCTTCGTGAACACTCTATTCAGCATATTCTGTTATTTCATGTGAACTTGCAATCCTTTTTTTAAAATGAATTCCTTTACCATTTATTTTGTCATATTTATTTCGTTATATTGTAAGATAAACAAGAAACATTCCTTTTTTATGTAAATCAAAAAGGGCAACAAACTCCCATGAAGCCTTTTTTTTTTCGGTGGGGAGGGGGGTCTTTTTTATTATAATTACTTTAAAATACATTTTCATTTTTTCATTTTATTTAATATCTGTATTTTCTGTATCTATTATTTATGACATATGACAAACAGCAAGTTTCTAAATACAAATTAATTTGTTTAAGAAGCACAATTGAGTCACTGTGAGTGACTGCATAGTGCTCTACTCCAAGTCGGCGAGTTTTCACTTATATCATGCCGAGAATAAATCATATTGTGTGAGGCATATGTTGATGTGTGCTTGCACTGGTCAATAACGCTGAGCTACATTTTTATTTTGCTAGCTCACTGACGTCGAAGCACGCAGTAGACATGTCACTAGCACATACATGTATACTATCTATCCCTGGTGAGAAAGCAGGATAGATTGGCCTCAAACCCAAGGGCTAAGATATCTTTTTTTCCATCCCGAGTCCAAAACTGAATTATCTCGCCTTCCCAACTTCCTGATAAGCTGATCTCACAGCCCCAAAATCACGAGATATCCTAACCCGAATAATTCAGTCGTTATATTCCGTCGATCTCCGATTGCTTCATTCGAGTAGCGTATCGGATCCAGAGGGCGCTGAATTATTCGAGTTAGAGATATCCCTGTCTCCTAGGCGAGAAACTTTATTCTGACCCAAAGCCTTGCTCTATCTGTATAGCAAAGGTCTGGGATTCGAACCAAGATTTCTGCACTCCGGGCGTGCAGGCTAACCATTACATCATGGAGGCAGTTCTATGTAAATAACACTGAACTATACTGAAATTCATTACATTGCTTAATGAAATTTCCAGATATAAATATTGGACCTATAAAAGTGTATGGCTTTCTTTACAGTGTATATTTACATCATTTGTATTCACAATGTTCAAAAAAGACTACAAATTGTAAACTATAAAACCTTAACTATTCACAGTGTGTGATTTACTTGATCAATTTTGTGCGACGTGGACATAATACAACTCCATTTAGCCTTAATTGTATCACTAAACTGAATTGAATAGTCAAAATCAACTAAAATGATTTTCTATAAGAAGGCGATGATAATATGTTATAATAAGCAGGTGCCCTGAGCTCTTCGTCATGGCTTCTTGTTACGAAGATTCTTCAGACTACTAATGTCAATTAGTTTACTGGTTATAGTGCAATTTAATATGATGTTTTTCGTCGATAGTAGGTTTCAGAAAGACTTCAAAACCATCCAGTAGTTGAGAAATTAACTAGAGAGAGTTACGTAAATTTACCCGGCTTCGATTTATACGGAATGAGAGCAAGGTTCCAACAGTACACTAAGTGTAATGTTCACGTGTTTCCTTCTTGTACTCTTGAATTAAGCATAACCTTATGATCATGGTGCAGCAAGTCTCAAACATGATTTCAAGACTGAAAATGTGTTTTGTCTTAAAAGGAATATGTTTCCACTGACAGCCTTGCCACCAAAGCTTAAAGACTTCGCAGTCACTGTTATTTAGCTTTAGAAAAATTTGTTACAATCTAATCGGATCCATTAAGCATACAGTGACACGTTTTCATAATTTTTAGACGTGTGTGTGTGTGGGTGTGTGTGTGTGTGTGTGTGTGTGTGTGTGTGTGTGAACTTGAAAATCTCAGTCTACAATTAAAATATCATAAAACAAACCAATACTCTAAGTTGTTTTATAAGTGCTCACAAAATCTGTTTCGTTGGAAATTTTAGATATCTTACTACTGTCAGTCGAAAAGCTTTAAGATATAAAATAAACTTTATGTTTAGTATAGGGTTGAGTTGTTGTAGTTTATCGTCCCTTTCAGCAATTTTTCACCTATATCGTGACCACAAGT